>JARJCM010000269.1:0-142247 GCA_029233265.1 Mycena alexandri
CCGATGGAGGGGTGAAGATTCAAGAACAAGAGGACAGAATTGCTGGAGGGATCAACAGCAAAGAAGTCCATAGACGTCTGGAACGGGGGACTGATGTCCAGAGATCAAATTGAAAGTTCCGGAATTTTCGGAGATTGATCACACAGAGCAAGTGCGACCGGAAGGGAGCAAACGGCAGCGGATGGTGCTGAATGAATCCCGGGAATCAACCTGAGGGACTCCGAAGGACCGAAATTGACTCCGGAATGGGAACCAGGACCGGAGTAGACTCCGGGCATGGGATAAGACCCGGAGACTGTTACGGGCAACGGAACAGGTCGAAGGGAGAGGATGAAAATTTTCTGAACGCTGAAACAGCATTGCCAAAGGGTTGGGAAAGGCAAATGAAGAGTTTGGAGGCAATTTGAAGCAGGCATCACAAGCCATAGTCACCAGATACCGGATATGGCCGGTGCAAAGCGATAACGCAACCTAGTGCTGTGATGGTGATGTCCAAATTGATCTGAACCCGGACTGAGAAAGGTTCAAAATTTTCAGAGGTGCTCAAAGGATAACAGTGAGCACATTGAAGCTCCCAGCTGAAACCTGAGCGTTCCGGAGTTACTGCGGGGACTGCAGCAAGCGACCGGAGTGAGGAGTGGTTGAGTTCCAGTGGTCCGGGATCGAAGGACCGGAAAACAACCGGAGTTCAGCTCCGGAAAAACCGGAGTGGAACGAGGAGGTGGAGTATGAGCAATCCAGCTCCAAGGGGTGCCAATGAGTCGAAAAGAAAGGTGTAGAAAACCGGAGTGGTGACGAGAACTCTCCGAAGGCGAGGCGAAAGTTGAGAATGCGGGCTCGGTGGAAGTAATCGGGTTAGGATTCCCCGGTGAGCTCTTATACATTTTGTTCAACGTAGCTGTTGCTGCAAGAGAGATTCAAGTCGATAACCGGAATTTAAAAACCAACCAATCGACTGGGCGGGATGAACAGGAGGAAGATGAAAGGGGATAAGAACGTGGACCAGAGGTCAGACGTTCCGGAAGAAACCAATCCAAAGAGCAACAAAGACAAGATGTCGAGTTGTCGAAGGATGGTGAAGCGGGGATGCTTCGGGGTATATCCGGAGGCATTAGCCAAACCGGAGTGGTGCCCGAGAGGAACAAGGCTTGTAGCCGAGATTCCGGAAACGAGCGGAGTGACGACCGGAGGAATTGCGAAAGTCCGGAACAGAGGCGCGGTGGAAAGCTATCGATGAAGATGCTTCCGGTGAGCTCTTATCTGTTCAGGTCAAGCGCCGTGGCAACCAGAATGTCGTCCGGAGCGAGGACAAGGCCTGACAAGCCCTAGAACCGGAAAGAACGCCCGAGGACAAAGTCCGGGATTTGGGCGCTGGCATCAAAGCCACAAGATATCCATAGAAGGATCGGGACTGGTGGTTGTCGCAAAATATGGCGAAGACAGTGATCGGAGTAGAACCGGGGCCAACCGGTAAGAGTCCGGACTGTCCTTCCGTAACCGGAAAGGCCATAACAGGATTCAAGCTTTATGCTTGAGGTGTGCGCGCACAGGGTCAAAGAAGATGTGGGGTAGCGGATTATGTTGCTTTTCAACCTTGCAGCTCAACGGAGCGCGGGCGGTGACATAGCAAGATCCGGGTTTTCCTGCAAGTTCGGAGACGTCGCAGGGGTGACAAGGGATGCAAGTCCTGTGACTTTTAGTCAACAGGAAATGATCACCACCAGGGTATAGAGTCCGGATAGACCGGAGATGGGTGGGATGTGAACCAGCGGCAAGCTGGTAATATTCCCGTGGTCGTGAGGGTCGTGGGAAAATGGGCCAGACAATAGTCCGGAATCCATCTGGGGCTGCACAGCAGCTACCAGAATGGGTAGAAGTCGTTAGGAATGGATAAATGGAGCAAACAGAGTCTGCAACCACCCGGAACCTCAGAGAGGCGACCGGAGTGGGTAGAAATCGTGGGAGAAGACTCCGGAATGCACTGGAGTGAGTAGGAGTCATGGGAGAAGACTCCAGAGTGCACCGGAGTTCACTCCGGACCGTACAGGCAACCGGAGTGGATGGAAGTCGTGATAAGGAAGTCCGGAATTCAACCGGAATACGCCCGGGGCCACAAGGGCAGCCGGAGTGCAGCGAAGTCGTAAGGGGTCATGAGGGAATGAGTGGAAGTGCAAGGATCAATGGATGTTGATCACCGGAGTTGTTGTCCGGAATCCAGATACACAAGCACAGCGGTGAGAGGACTATCTGCATGCATGATGACACAGCAAGCAGATGAGGCCAGACAGAGGATCCGAAAAATACTGTTATATCGCTGAGCCAAGAGGGAAGGAATATCCGATCATATGACCGGAGCCGGGCTAAGCCGCGAACCGGAGATGAACGGATGTCTAGATCAGCCACTTCTCGGAACACCACAACTCAGCTAGGGTGACCGACTGACTGGCCTCGGGCTGCGAGATGGGGAAGTGTCCTATGCCAAGGTCCGAGTCGTACGAGCTCGAAGATGGCGACGGGACAGGGATAGCCTGGACCGGAGACACAAGAGCATAACCGGTGTTTGTTGGGTAGTCGTCCAGCGCAGTTCCGGTGCGAACCGGAACGGTTGACATGAAGAAGAAGCAAAGGCAGTCTGCTGGAGCGAACTAGAGGCATATCCAAGACACGGGAGACAACCCGGAGTTGAACCGCAGTTGTTGGTATGGCCGAGCGAGGACTCCGGAGTTGTGACCGGAAACCGGAGTGACCGGAGTCACAGGAGGGAACCAGAGGGAGACGGGAGCAAGGCCATAGAGAGGGAGACGTCGAGAGGCAATGACCAGAACCTCAAGAGACGATTGGCAACAGTCCATGAGAAGGAAGCATGGATAACTTTTATTTTTCGGATACTGTACAAGATGTAAAGTACCGGTATTTATACTGGGGGCAAGTAATTAGCACAAAAGGGAATAAGTAACATGAGGCAAAGTGAAGCAACATGAAACGAAGTGAACCACATGGAAGAAGACACTACCATGTGGCAGAAGATATGAAGTGGGAGTAAGGAATGAATGGGAAGTAAAGAAAGGGGAAAGGTAGAGCATATGGTTTGATAGATGAACGGATGGATAGAAGAGTGATAAGATGTAAGTGCTATGACATCTGCCTTGAGGCAGATGAAGAAGCGATGGAGAATGATGGGAATGTGATGGAAGCGTGAAGCATATGGAAAGATAAGAAGGAGAAGTGATGAGAGCGTTGAAACAATAGATGAGAAGTGATAAGGGATGCATAAATGGAAGAGGAGTTGATAAGGCATAATAGCGAACGTTCCGGGGAAGAGTCTGATGACTCCGATGACTCCGGGTATCTCCGGATTCCGGAGATATGTCCGGAGCGACTGGAACGAGAGCAGGAGTGATGGGGCATAGATGAATAGCGCATAATTGTACCAGATGTTGGACTGGCATGTTGGTAGTCGAGATGAACGAGTTCCAAGGTACTGGTTGTTAAGTGTTGGTGGTTTTGGGAGCTCCGGGTCGCCGGAGTGGACACAGTTGCAAGGAATCATTCCGGAGGACATTGGCAGTCCTTTAGGAGAGTTCCAATGCATAGAGGCAGAGGTCCGAGACGACATGGGTGAAGAGGAGCTGAACCAAGGAACGTGGAGGACCGGAGTTCGGAGTGATTACATAATCACAGTCCGGAATGTACCAAGGAGTGCGGAGGTGCCACAGCCTGTATCACAGTGAAGGACCAGTGCGAAGTACAGGTGGAATGTTCAGGTAGAATGTTCCGGGGCGATATGGATGAACCGCAGAGAACCGGTCAGGGCTGGATGACTAGTCCAGAGGTTCCGGGATTAACCAGGATGACCGGAGGGTGAACGGGGTGAGGAGTGAGGCTGGAGGTGGCCAAGAAGGTAAGGTAATGAAAGCGAAGTGGATGATAAGGAGGAAGTACTCAGCAATCCATGATTGGACGAGAGCTATGTATTTCAGGATAGGTCCGGGAACAGGTGAACCATAGATCAACTGGAGTGAGCTGGAGTGGTGCTGGAGTATTACCGGAGTGGTGCAGGGTCTGATGTAGTGCGTGATTGTGTGTCCAGAGGTGACGGGAGCACAATCAGAGTTGGATTGAGTGCGACCAGAACCGATAAATGGGAAAAAATGAAAGACTGATTTGCACAGACATAACAGGCAACTGGCTTATTGGATCTGCGAATATGACCGGCTCGGGCGTGCTCCAACCTTGAGAAGAGATAATGAATGAATGAAAAAAAAAATGCCTTCGACCCTGCTATGGTCTGACCCCGAGTCGAACGAGGGACTTCCTCAGAGCACAATTACAACCTATCAGCATATGAGGATATGTAACCGCTACACCACCAGACCATGGCACCTTCCAAAAATTATATACCTATGTGCATGCATCAACAGCATCGTCCGCAAGTGAGTTGGGTTGAATTTCGACCTTCCAACCAAACCGACACTTGAGTTGAAGGCAACTGGCACTGTGTTGAAGTTATTGGATCTGCAAATATGATCATGAAACTCTCTCAGTTAGCAGCAGTACATGATGATGATACAACAGGAAATGACCGAACGGTGCGTTGTGCTCGTTCCGGCCGCCTCGAGCTTCGGGCCCTCGTACGCCGTCGACAGTCCACTTGCCCAGGACCGTCCACACCCTGGACGAGGTTTCGGCTCGCCACCATGAATATTGCGTCGGAAAATCCACCCCAACGCCCGTTTTGTCCTCGACAACGACGAGCGGACATGCCGCCGATTGCGCGCTGGAATCCCCGCGCCGCCAAATTCCTGGCCATCCGCGCCTCGCAGCCCCCACTCACCTCGCGTGCTGCCTGCGCCCGTCACCCGCCTTGGCAGGAAAACTGCAGATCGACATCATGCGCTCACGAGACGATTCGCCCGCTTGCGGAAGGAGTTAATCGAGCTCAATACAAATATTACTCGCCTACACGACACCCACGCCATCCTCGCGCCCACCATTATCGCCAGCGTCATCCACCATGCTGAGCGCGCATCCAGCCTATACCGCACTCTGCGTGCTGCTGTCTCTGCCGGCTCCATTCCCGATACCTTCTCCTCCATCTCGACTTCGCTTCATTCCCTGGAGCTCCCGACGCCTCCCCGCGTCCCCTCGTCGACCCTGGTGGATTTTTTCGGCGCATGATTCGTCAGCAGGTCATGTGGTACTTTGTAGTCGGTCATGTGCACCCTCGGGGTTTTGCGGCTCATTTTTTCTTTTTCTTTTTCTTTCTTCTATTATTTATCTACGGCCTACCGCGGTACATGTACCGTCAGCTATCATGTAGCATAGGTAGCGTTTACTATCGTAACAATCGTAACATATGCATGTACAGCGCGACGGCCCGAAGTTACATCATCGAACCCGGCTGATCGGAACATTTCGGGCTGTCAGTTCCTCTTTTCTTTCAATCATCGATACGGTTTCCCCGACGGCGTTGTATGCGCTGTGATGTTCCTCTTCCCGCGCACTACTGCACTCACCAGACGCCCAGTACTCCGCGACCACGAGGACTCCCTCTCTCGGACTCGGACTCGAACTGGACATCCACCGCGGTGAACGGAATGAAGTGCACGTCCCCCCCTTCTCGATCTTTCGAATCGGAATTTCCGCCACAAATATTCTTCAAGTTGCGAACCCCGAAATAGCCTGAGTGCACCCTTGAATCGGTATTTTTCTCTTGGTCATGGTTCATTCCGCCGGTTTGTCGCCTGCGGCCTTTCTCGTTCCCGATCGCGATCGCGATTGCGATATCTGAATCTGAATCTTGCACCTCGGACAGACAGCACAAGCCGCTTACTCGGGACTCGGAAGCCAACTGTAGTCACGGCTGTCAAATTTTCGTCGAACTCGGAACCCAAGTCACTCCAACGAGCGCACGACGCCTGGTTGGTTCCCGCCCTGAGATGGATGCAGAAGTCGGAATCGGTTCGATTGGACTCACCTGGATTCTCCCATGATGATGGTAAATCAAGTCCCAGAAACAGCGCTCCTGATTTCTAACACTGGAATCGACTTGGTTTACTAGCTATTCCTGCATCGCACCTCCTCAACCGTGTCCCATTATAATATCCCTCCGCTTTCCACCTATCTCAATAGAATTATCCCCGATTCCAACGCAGGGGGATGTGAATTAATAGTAGGAACTGCGCGTTGTTATCCGAACGGCGTACGACCAAAAATGCTACAACCGAAAACTAGCACTGCCGGCCGAATAAAACGACCGAAAAAGCATCACGATGCAGACATTTTCCCAAGGGGCATCCTAGCAAAGAGAATCCGAGGAAGACAGTGTAAGGGAGCCGAGAATGAGGCATCTCGACGACGTGATTCAAAAGGAGTTGAATGTTGACGGAGTTCTGCAAGTTTCAAGCTTCTCCAAGTCGTACGCGGTAGTTATTGAGCTCTTTTGCCAAGTTCACCGACAAGGACTTTCCCGCGCATTCTCTCATCCACCAGCGTAATTCCCGCAAAATTCGCATCAACCCCAAATCCAGTCAGACAACCCGCCTACTCGAGTATTTTTTATTGTCTTGTATGCTCGTGCGGCCGCTGCAGCTTATTTAAATTGAATGCAGTAGAGCGCCTAAATTCCGCCGTGAGGTCAAGAAAGCACGCCCTGTGCGCTTCAAACGCGGGCAACTCCTCTCTTGCTTATGACAGACAGTTGTCGAGAGACGGAAAAGAATAGACTGGCCTAGCCCCGAGTCGAACGTGGGACTTCCTCAGAACATTTTTCATTGCAAACTATTGGGGGAAGTGCACTCGGGCACATCACCGAGGTTTGAAATGACTCACGGAATTGTAGGACTCACCTAGAATCAGAGGCAGTCAGTAGGAGGGAAGGAGAAGAACCTGGAATACTATGGAACAATTTGGTTATGACTCAACTGGACTCTAGAATTAGTATAAATACAGTAGATACAGAGGGAGAATCCTCACGAGCTTGTAACCCTGGCTTCACCGCCCTCGTGTAAATCTAAGAATTGATTGCACCAATATCTGAGTGAATTAAGGAAAGAATTCCTTCAAGCATAAACTCCATCACAAACTATATGTAGAGGACATGTAACCACTACACCACCAGGCCGTGATTGGTTTGAGACTTTAGCCCGAGCTGACGTGGGTCTCAAGTTGCAAGTGGGTGTGTAAAAAGATTTTATGACTGGGAATTTGCTAGTCAGAAGTTGCATGGTGCAACTGCATGCACCAAAAGTGGCTCAAAGTGCAATATCTTTCCCTGCTTTTAGTTAAACCCAGTTTTTATGCCACAGATGTACACCGCCAGACCGATTCTATCTTGCCGTCTAATCATTTAGGACAATCATAATTTTATGGTTCTAGTACGGTGTGATGCCATAAAGAAAAAATACTCAGCCGTGCTCCAATTCTTGATTCAGAAATTATGAACGAAAGAAAAAGAAAAAGGTCCAACTGGACATTGGAATGGTCTGACCCCGAGTCGAACGGGGGACTTCCTCAGGACATAATTATTACCTACCTAATGCATGAAGACGTGTAATCACTACACCACCGGACCATGGCACCATTCCGCCCTTCCAACAATTACCTGTGTGCATGTGTAGACAGCAGCAGTCTCTGCAAGTCGAAAGTTGAGTTGAAAGTTGGGTTGAATTTCGTTCGATCTTCCATCCAAATTGACTGACACGCAAAGGCAACTGGCTTATTGGATCTGCGAATATGACCGGCTCAGCCGTGCTCCAACTTGAGGAGAGATAGTGAACGAAGATAAAAGTAAAAAATCCACTCGACATTGGTATGGTCTTGAACAACGGACTTCCTCAGAACAAACTACAACACATCTAAGCATATGAGGATGTGTAACGCTAAACCACCAGACCTGGCACCTTCTAACAATTACCTATGTGCATGTGTAGACGGCAGCATCCTCCTCGAGGAGTTGAATTTCATCCAATTGACTGACACTCTAAGGCAACTGGCTTATTGGATCTGCGAATATGACCGGCTCAGCCGTGCTCCAACTCGAGAAGAGATAATGAAAGAAAAGTAAAAGATCCACACAACATGGATATAGATATGGTCTGACCCCGAGTCGAACAGGGGACTTCTTCAGAACATAATTACGACATCTAAGCATATGAGGACATGTAATCGCTACACCACCAGACCTGGCACCTTGCAACAATTACCTATGTGCATATGTAAACAGCAGCATCCTCCGCAAGTCGAAAGTGGAGTTGGGTTGAATTTCGACCTTGCATCCAATTGACTGACACTTACTTAAATTAAAGGCAACTGGCGCTGTGTCGAAATTATTGGATCTGCGAATATGACCGGCTCAGCCGTGCTCCAACTTGAGAAGAGATAACAAAAGTAAAAAGAAAAAGGTACAATCGATATAGACATAGACATGATCTGACCCCGAGTCGAACGGGGGACTTCCTCAGAGCATAATTACAACATATCTAAGCATATGAGGACGTGTAACGGCTACACCACCAGACCTGGCACCTTCCAACAATTACCTACTTATGTGCATTGGCACATGTAGACAGCATTCTCAGCAAGTTGAAAGTCGAAGGTTGAGTTGAGTTGAATTTCGACCTTCCATCCAAAATTGACTGACACTCGAATTAAAGGCAACCAAAGCTGTACATGTGTTGAAATTATTGGATCTGCAAATGTGAAGCTGTTGAGATGAAAAAAATACATGGCCTGACCCCGGGTTGAACGAGGGACTTCCTCATATATGCTGATATACCGCCTAATGTAGGAGGGCGTGTAATCGCTACACCACCAGGCCGTCATGGGCTTGAGACTTTGGCCGTAGTCGACGCGGGTCTCAAGTTGCAAGTGGGTGTGTAAAAAGATATGTGCAGGCATTATAACTAGGAATTTGCCAGCCACACTGGTTGGAAGATTCAAATATTCAAGTTTTTCAGTAGAATTTTTGGTGAAAAATGTCGTTTGATTTTCAGAGACCGTCGATCCAAATTGACTGACACTTGAAGGCAACCAAATCTGTGTTGAAAAAAATACTACACCGGCTCAGCCGTGCTCCAACTCTTGATTCAGAGATAATGAACGAAAAAAAAGTAAAAAATGCCTTCGACCCTGCTATGGTCTGACCCCGAGTCGTACGGGGGGGCTTCCTCAGAGCACAATTACAACATATCAGCATATGAGGACGTGTAATCACTACACCACCAGACCTGGCACCTTCCAACAATTCCCTACCTATGTGGATATGTAGACGGCAGCATCCTCTGCAAGTCGAAAGTCAAAAGTTGAGTTGAAGTTGAGTTGAATTTCGACCTTCCATCCAAATTAAATTGACCGACACTCGAAGGCAACTGGCTGACTGGAGCTGCGAATATGACCGGCTCAGGCGTGCTCCATCTCTTGATTCAGAGATAATGAACGAAAGTGAAAAAGGAAAAAGATTCAGTCAATATGGACATGATCTGACCCCGAGTCGAACGGGGAACTTCCTCAGAACCAATCATGTTTCTACTCCGCAATGTAGGAGGACGTGTAATCGCTACACCACCAGACCATGGCACCTTCCAAAAATTATATACCTATGTGCATGCATCAACAGCATCGTCCGCAAGTGAGTTGGGTTGAATTTCGACCTTCCAACCAAACCGACACTTGAGTTTAAGGCAACTGGCACTGTGTTGAAGTTATTGGATCTGCAAATATGATCATGAAACTCTCTCAGTTAGCAGCAGCACATGATGTCACAACAGACAGGAAAGGACCGAACATATGCTTGTACAGCGCGACGGCCCGAAGTTACATCATCGAACCCGGCTGATCGGAACATTTCGGGCTGTCAGTTCCTCTTTTCTTTCAACCTAGACTCGTTACCAGTCTACGCTACATGAGGCTATTTGTTGTAGGCAGACTGGTACAACTCCACCCACACCAAAGGACTGCGCCCGGAGTTTGAATCTTTGGCGGGAGCCGAGGCTGCCGATCGAGTGGCTGTGTTAAGCCATCAATTCCCCGCCAAAATCAACTTTTTCACAGCTCGGCCTCTGGGGCATAAAATCCTATTCTGAAGAGACAGAACTCAACTTCAAAGGTTCTAAATTACCGATTTGAAAAAAAAATCTGATAGACCCCCAGATTTGAGCAAAACCCAGCTTCGGGGAAATCTTTTCAAACTCCGGGCACAGCCCTTTGATTAAGTCCGAGTTGTACCAGTCTGCTTATGGTAAACAACCTCACCCTCTCTTTTGCCGTAGCGCAGACTGGTTACGAGTCTACTTTCAACCATCGATACGGTTTCCCCGACGGCGTTGTATGCGCTGTGATGTTCCTCTTCCCGCGCACTACTGCACTCACCAGACGCCCAGTACTCCGCGACCACGAGGACTCCCTCTCTCGGACTCGAACTCGAACTGGACATCCACCGCGGTGAACGGAATGAAGTGCACGTCCCCCCCTTCTCGATCTTTCGAATCGGAATTTCCGCCACAAATATTCTTCAAGTTGCGAACCCCGAAATAGCCTGAGTGCACCCTTGAATCGGTATATTTCTCCTGGCCATGGTTCATTCCGCCGTTTCGTCGCCTGCGCATGTTCTCGTTCCCGATCGCGATATCTCAATCTCAATCTTGCACCTGGGACAGACAGTACAAGCCGCTCACTCGGGACTCGGAAGCCAACTGTAGTCACGGCTGTCAATTTTTCGTCGAACTCGGAACAGCTCTCGGAACCCAAGTCACTCCAACAGCGCACGACGCCTGGTTGGTTCCCGCCCTGAGATGGATGCAAAAGTCGGAATCGGTTCGATTGGACTCACCTGGATTCTCCTACGAGCTCAAGCGGACCTTGCGTTGGCGCGGTGACTTGACAAAAGCTATGAGGTATCAATTTGAACTTCACCGCGCTCCGCGCCGGGTCCGGCTCTATAAAAAGCGACGCCACGAGGCTCCTTACCTCCATCATCGATGGGTGAGTCAAAGAGCAGTCGTACGTTGCTGGCCCAAATACTAACAGCATGATATACCTAGGGTTCAACTCTTGGTCAGGCTGGAAATCTATCGCGGGTACGTGGGCGTACTATGCTTAGGTTTCACACTCAACTGACACGGCCACCTACGAGATGCGTCTCGAGCCGTAGGGGAGCACACGAGTTGGGGGGCTCAAGCTGCTGCTGGTGCGTGGTGTTTTCTCTCTGGTGTTGTGCTCGAATATGGCGCGGACGTCTCACACTCTCACCCTCGCTCTCCTCGTAACAGATGTCGCATGTCGAGGCGCACAGGCCGTTCACCGGGCTACATCCCCGGTCGTAAAGGAGAAGCTCGGACAGGCCCAGAAGAATCTGAACAAGGCTGTCGTATTTGCAGGTGGTCATGCACAGCGAGGCGGTCAAGCAGCGGCGGGTGAGTCCCCTGATCGTCAATGTACCATTCCAAATTAACCACCTCCGCTCGTCTTGCTCTATTAGCTGGTGTACGACGCGGCGCCCAGTTCATTGACGATGCTACTCCGCCCGTTGTGAAGGAAAAAATTGGTGTTGCTACTGGTACGTATGTTTACTGACACTGTGTTACTCTTCGGCCTCAATGTCAGTAGATGCGGCACGCCGGGGCGCGCAAGCCATTGGGGATGCTACCCCGCCAGCGGTGAAGGAGAAAGTTGTACAGGTGTCTACTTTCATCAACAGTGAGTGTATATGGATGTGCGCTAAACAGGCTAAGCCTATCCTCACACTTTCACCCTTTAGCTCGACCTGCCGCTGTCAAATATGCTGTCCCTGCGGCTGTAGGAGCTGCCGTCCTCGCGGGTCCCCTCGCTGCTCCTATCCTTGGTGGTATATACGGTATCGGCGCAGCTGGACCAGTAGCCGGAGGCACCTTCGCTGGAATTCAAGCCGGAGGCGCCGTTGTAGCTGGCAGTTCTTGGGCCGTTATTCAGAGTATTGCGATGGGCGGCGTACTGCCCGCCATAGGGGTTGTGAGCGCTGGTGCCATTGGAGGGGCTGTCGGTGCAACCGGCGGGGCCATCGCTGATCATGTTCGCGGTGCGGATGGAACCGACGCTGGCGCTGCTTCAGATACTGTCGGCGCCGGCGATAGTGCTCAACCTAAGGAGAAGGACAGCGTTGGGTGAAATCATGTTCCTGATTATGGCCTGATCTGACGAAGTGCAGAGGCGAAGAAAGCACAGTAAATGCCAAGAAGTCGAAGTTGTAATTTTTTCGTTGTGTACTGCGTGGATTGAACAGTCAACGAGCCACTGGCACATTATTGGCATGAAATTTTATTAGTTTCGCGATTTAGGTGAATATGTCAATTCGAAGAGCTTACTATTTCCTCCGCAATCGTACTTCGGACGAACTCACAACACTGCTTGTTTCCATAACGGGACACGAACTGACCTGTCTCTTCCACAGTCCAACGGTGAATGAATTTGAACATCATATCGACCGACTGCTCGGGCGTACTTAATCGGCCCTTTGAAGTCCGGTAACAAAGTCTTAATAGGGGAAGTTAAAGCGGTCAAAAAGGGTGATAGTCGAGGGCAGGAAGACACGGCAAAGCGGATCCCCGTCGGGACGCCTTGGCCGGTAATTTATAGTTTGGAAGCCGGAAGATACAGTAGTTGTCCGATTTCGCATGAGGATTTGGGGAAAAGTCCGTCATTCTGAGGGGTTTTGGACAGTAAACTTTGGAGGAGCTGTTCCTCCAGGTTCAAATTGGACTTACCAGAGCAAAATGAAAGCGCTCGCTCGGAACCACAGAAGGGTTTTTTGGTGCTCGCTCCTGATTGCTGGGTCACTGATTTCATGATATCCCACAAGCAGCGCTCACTCGGAACCATAGGTGGGTTTTTTTGGTGCTCGTTAATTCCACCCTGGAACCGGCGTTCCTGAGCGGGACCATGCCGTGTAATCCCACCTACCTACGTAGCTACCACGAGTATCCCGTTATCACCGACCCATGAATGGCTTCCATTCAGGAAATTCACGCGGTTTGCAACAGAACAAGCAAATGGTCGCTCCGGGAGACGTCCGTTTCTGATAATTTCCACTGATTGCCGATAAATGAACATTGTTTTCTACGCGCCGCGCACGACCCACAATGCAGCCACCCCACCCGTGAAAACAGTCGATTCCCCGTAAATTCTATTAATTCACTGGGAACATATGAGCTTGAGTAATTCACCTGCTGCTCAAAATCTGCTTTCAAATTTCAACTTTTGCAAATCTGGTTCAAGTCGACAAGCCAAAGGCCCGCCTCGCGGCCTTTTCGTCTTGAGGGTAGTAAGTATCAAGTGATGATTGAAAGCGGCAGGCCCGTCAGAGGAGACAAAGTTTTGCACCCTCCCGAAAAAAAGAAGCCAACGACGCCCAAAAACACCCGGATAAAGAGTTTGAATCACGGAAGACAAAGTAATCAATAGCACTCGAAATGGTCTTAATCCCGCTTCGGATTCTCTTCCCCCATTCGACGAGGATGCACACACCGCGGAGTAGAAAAAAAGTGTCTCATGTAGAGTCCGGACGGCCTGACCCTGATTCAAGGCGGGCACTTCGAAAGAGGATCTGGGGTCCATAATTAAAGAGGATGTAACCACTCGCACACCAAAAAAGTATTCAGGCCCAAACGTCCTCGAAACCAGAAGTTTGCATCAACGGAAAAGGCATCTCACCGTCCTTACGCTCCCATCTAATAGGCTGCGATTGCAGTTCAAAAAAATGGAAAGAAAATCTACCTTCGCCATATGGCCTGGCCCAGAGTCCAAGAAGGTTTTTCCTTAGTGACAACTACCAACTACGTACAGGCCTTTTCTGCTGACGTGATTTTAGATCCCGAGCTGAATATGTATTCTGTTTTCAACCTTCCCGAAACGGGTGGCTGCAGAGGCACTAACCTCTTCAGAACCTTGGATCTCTCTGCACTGGAAGACCTCGAGATTGATTTGATATTGACCCGTTTGAATGAAACCCCTGAGCGGTGGAAGCATCTTTTGTCTGTGTTTTACATTCCTACTCTTAAGGATGCGTACCGCGAATTGAACCGTGGGAACGATCGATTGCTCACCAACGCAAGTTGCAACAAAGTAATCTTGAAGTAATCGCTGCGCGAATTTGGGGGTAGTTTGAGCTACGGACTGATCGGTGTGCGGCCTCAGATGACCAGAGGCAGCTCTATGTTCGGGATGCGCTAGAGTTTCCGCATCTATCAAACGACAACCATCCGTGGCATTTATAAAAACGCGAAATGCGGCCTCATAATCAGATTGTTACAAGAGTTCTATTATTTACTAGCTACACTCTGCGAGACAGGAAACCGGATCAAAAGCGGTTACCGTGGAGGACAATATCCATCCCAAGCTCGGACAACGCCTTCAGGCGCTTCATAATTTCCGAGGAAGGAGCACGACCGGGAGGCCCAGCGAAAAATACGGAACAATATTCAAAACTCTGCAACTGTGAGGACGCCCTCTGCACCAGTCGTCGTTCTGGATTCGAGCATGTCAACAATGATGTCGTAATCGATTGGCCATCCAGCGTCCAATTTGACCGCGGTCAGTCGAGGCAGGTACTGCTTCTGGTGGTGAAGTGAAACGACGATCATTGGGGAATCCATCCTGAGATTGAGATCCATTTCGGCTAGATGGGGGAGCGCAGTGAACATGTTTGCGAAATTTGCTTCATCGAGAGTCATGGCGATAGTGGAGAGATGAGCAAGGGGACAGACTGATCGAGAGAGGAAATCGAGGACATGTTGGATCGTGCGATGGTCGATCTATGGATATTTGAGTTGAAGTCCTCCAAATATGAACTCGCAATACCCCACATCCATCAGCTAGAGACAGCTGACCAGAGAATTAAGTCAATTGCGTCCAAGGGATGCCGGAGAGTGAGGGACGAAGACGTTTAGGAGTCACGTCAAGCTTTTGGAGCAGAAAGGAATTCCGGAGCGGGGCAAAGGACAAGGATGGTGTGACGTCTCCGTAATGCGGTATGCTAATGGCTAGAGTTCGGAGCAACGGATAGCTCCCTGTGAAGCTTTCAAATAGTTGCATGAGGTCGGAATGTGGAAGACAAAGATTGAGATGCTCCCAACGGCGGGCGTACTGGAGAAGGAGAAAATAAATAGGAGCAGGAGTGGGCCGAATTCGAATACCCTGGTGGCGGAGTGTGAGCCTGAACGGACGTGTCGCTGGGCGGGACAGCCATATCTGCAAAAGCTCCGAAAAGGGACGTATATCGAGATGGAGGGACGTCGAGGGATTTACCTACAGGAATGGTTTCACGAAAGGAGCTCCAAATTTCGGGAGTAGAGAGAGATGCCGACCGCAAGCGGCGGTAGATCTGTCCCAGAAGCAGCGGCGGGGATATGATGTCGGATTCTGCGGTCTCGGTTAGTATGTAGTGAATGAAGATTGGAAGATCTTGGTCGTGAGCTCGAAAGGAAGCGTCAAGATTGGGGTGGTATTGTTTTTCGAAGTCTCTTTCACGAATTCGGGTGGGCGAGATCTACTAGGCAAGGACGACACCTTCCTGGGCTCGGAAATTAACGCCGAGCAGTGAAGCATCTAGATCTGGATTCCGACTCGGCGATTCTGCAAGAGTTAAACGGCGAGATTTCGAGCGACCGCCGCACCACCACTTCAACGGGGGAAAGCAGACCAGCGTTAAGCACGCGATGATCTACAAACTTTGGGGCGAGTACTTACTTCGATGGGTGGGACCGAGTTGCACCGTGCTGGAGCAGCTGGACGTCGAAGGAACGCGTGATGTCACGGCGAGTCGGCTGATGGCGGGCCGAAACTGGCGACTTGTCATGACCTCTCGTGAGCTCGAAATCCGTGTCTTTGGCTTTGGCTTGTGAGGAACCGTTTACCACAGGCCGATGTAAACTCATCTAGAGTGTATAGCGATGATCGCCGCGCTGAAGTTCTACTCCGTAAAGAAATTCCAGCGCAAGCCCAGAACAATTTCCCTCTTCTCGACGCATGGGCCCAAAAGACGATATTAGCCATCGGGTATGACATGAAGCACACGCAGAGGTGGGAGTGCCAAGTATGCGGTACGGCGACGTCTTCTGCTTCATACCAACAACCATCCAAATATCGCTAGGGGAACCCGCGAGAGAAACCTGGTTCGACCCGCGTCCCTCGCTGCGTCTGTCCCAGCCTTTCGTTATCCTCCACGTAAATTTATTGTCCCCATGTTTTCTCACAGTTGAATCATCCTAGTACGTTAGATCCACCATCTTTGCGAAGCCGGTGGAGGAGCATGCCACATCGCAGTCGAGACTCAGGCCCGCGAGCTCGCAATCGCGGCCGGCGGCATGCTCCCCGCACCCTCTCTGCATCTCCCCAAGCCACCGGGACAGCCGGTGATCCCCCTTGCCAGTGCGTGCGCGAAATGCCAACGCGACGAAACGGGCGCGCCGGGATCCCCCATTAGTCGGTGCAGTCGGTGTAAACTCGTCCGATATTGCAGGTGTGTTCCCTGTGCTCCAAACTTCGAGTTGAATACCGCTCTCAACGTCCCACCCCCCAAGTGTCGAATGCCAGAGGGCGGATTGGACGCGGCATGCGAAGGTGAGTTCGCATTGGCCTTGTCCGGTTTATTTCCAACTCGTCGACCAGATATGTAAAACCATCAAAGAGGTCAAATGGGTCAATTGGAATCGTCCTGTACCGGAGGACGCGGAGAGTCTGCACGTACCTGGAGCGTTTGTATGGTAACAATGGATCTAATCTTTAGTGCTTGGACCCGACCCTCCGGTTTCTGCATTCAATTGGCTGCGCCAGCCCTGACGGGACCCGGAATGCTGAATTGGCTGCGCCTATATATAATAAGGTGCCGCCGACGGTCGACGAACAATCTTACGGCCCGAGTTCTAACATCCCACCATTCCGAATCGACTGCATTGAAGGATTTTATTCCTGGCATATGGTGCGCTAATGCAGTCGGATAGGCATTTCGTATGTGCTTGACGCATCCCAAGTACCCCGAGACCGCCAGGATCTGCCTGGATGCCCCCTATCCGCCATCACCATGCGACTGGACAGGAACTTACGAAAATTTTAGATAATAGAAGACCCAGTCAAATGGTGAAATTTAAAGTTCATGAGGTAACTACGGTCTTTGGAAAGGACCATCATACTCAAGTCATACTCACACGACAACAGAACATTTCGCACTTCTTTGTTCAAGCGAAGGAAGCGACGTCACCGCCACATGCTGCCACAACCACAACGGGGTTTACTGATCCCCAGTAGGTTGCCGGCGGCTCGCTCTTTGATTTAGATCCGCGGGAGAAAATTTCAAACATCGCGGAGACTGCAAAGTATATCCACCGCACTTGTGCGAATCGAAAGTCCTCTATTCTGAGAAACAGGGTTGGGTCTTTGTGGGTGAAAAGTGATTTCGATCGACGTCGACCTTCCGATGTTCCTAGGAGGTCTGATTACCGTTGCAGGAGGAAGATGTACACGGTGCGCCAACACAATGGCGCGAGGTCCATACATAGGCTAGAGCGGCCTATTTGACTGTCTCCCCTCCACCACCACACGGAGTGACGATGCCTCTCTGTCTCCTCTTCCTGCTTCTTCTCGCACCGCATTGTCTTGGCAGCGTATTCACTGCGCCGGAGCAATTGACTTCAACGAAGTATGATTTCATTGTCGTGGGCGCCGGAACTGTTGAGAATTTAACGTACTACAAATATTGGCGAACTTAATTTTCCGTCTAGGCTGGCTGCGTCGTTGCTTCGCGGCTTTCTGAGAATCCCACAGTGAAAGTTCTTGTGATTGAAGCTGGTGTAGCGTCAGTTTTTGTAGCATGTTTCATCGTCTCAGTTTCTGACCCTCGGCTAGGGATAACACAACCGAGGCTGACCTCATCAATATTCCTTTTCTTGCGGGCCAGGGAATAGGCACCACGATTGATTGGAGTGTGTAAATACCTTCAAAGGACGCTCATGGCTAACCTACTGGCAGACTACACTACCACAAACCAAGTGCGCAAGTTTATGTGTTTGTTCGTTTGATGTTGAAAAAACCATTCTAGGCCGGTTTAAATGGCCGCGCGATCCCATACCCCCGCGGGTTCGTCATGGGTGGTAGCAGCAGTATCAGTAAGGTTTTCGTTCCCCCAGTACTTCCTCATTTGATGTCCGGTCACGTGGAGACTCGATGATATACTTTCGTGGCCCAAGCGAGGACTTTGATCGTTTAGCTGCCGCGTCCGGGGACCCTGGATGGTCTTGGGAAAATCTGCAAAGATTCATTTTCATGGTTCGCTTTTTTCCTTGAGGTTTTTGGAGATTTCCAGATTGATCTCAGGACGTAGAATGAGCGACACGTTGCCCCGTGGAATAACCGGAGCAACGCTGGAGAGTATGACCCGCGTGCGCATGGCCACGGCCCACTGTTATCAAGCGTCACCGCTGATCCGTTCGAGCTCGACCGCCGAGTGATACAGACTTTGTCGGACCACCCCGAGAAGTATCCTTTCAATATGGACTTGAATTCGGGAAATGGTCTGGGATTTGGTGGGTTTTCTTTCTCATCACCACCTGCGCGGATCGTGATTCTTCGAAAAGGGTGGATTCAGAGCACCGTGGGCAACGGCGTTCGCAGTTCTGCTTCGCGCGCATATCTACATCCCGCACTCGATTCTCGAACCAACATCGATCTCCTTCTCCACACCCAAGTAACACGCTTAATTTCAACCGGAGCTGCAGGCTCTACTTTTACCAGCGTGGAGGTGGCTCAGAGCGCTGGTGGTATGGATGCCAATTCCTCCGAGCTTTTTAGCATTCTTACATTGACACCAGCCACCAAATTTGAATTTACGGCGACTAAAGAAGGTGCTTGTTTCCAAGTTCAACTTTGTTCTATTGCTCATCTCGAGTTTGCGCAGTCATTCTGTCCGCCGGATCGATCGGCACACCGCAAATATTGATGCTCTCTGGGATTGGACCCAAGAACGAGCTCGAGGCTTTAGGAATAATTTCTCGCATTGATCTGCCCGACGTCGGTGCCAATCTTCAAGATCAGACAATTCTCTCCCTCCAATGGGAAGCAAAGGTCGAGACGCTCTCATCGTTTCTCAGCGATCCAGCAGCAGTTAATGCCGCACTCGCTCAATGGACGGAAAATAAAACCGGGATTGCCGCAGGGACTTCGTTGGTCAACACAATCGGATTCCTACGTTTGCCAGAAGACTCACCGCTGTTAAAATCCGGGGACCCTGCGGCCGGGTCAAATTCGGCTCATTTTGAGTTCGCGTTCTTGGTATGTCCTCACGGCGCCCTTGAATTTCTTTTCACCACGCGCCGTTCTTCAGAATACATTTCTGCCCAACGCGGACCAGCCAGCACCTTTAACGGGCAACTGGGTGTCAGCTGCGGTTACACTACAGTCTCCGACATCCCGTGCGTACTCTTTGTTGTTCCGTTTTCCGATATTAATGCAATACATTTACGACAGGAGGATCCCTTAAGCTTCGCAGTAGATCTGCCTTCGAGCATCCGATCATCGACCCTGCATTTTATACGACTTCTTTCGATATTGGGACGGTTGTTCATGCGGTCAAGGCGTTGCGAGAATTCTTTTCCGCTTCAGCGTGGGACGGTTTCTTGGGTTCGCCATTCCCCGCCGTAGCGGCGCTCAATACGGACGAGGCCATCGAAGCTTATGCGCGCACCTGGGCGACCACAGTGAAGCATCCCGTGAGCACAGCAAAAATTTCGAAAATAGCAGACAAAGCTGGCGTCGTGAGTCCGAACCTGCTGCTCAAGGGGGGCGCGAACGGAGTGAGGGTGGTAGATGCCTCAATATTTGTATGTTGCCTCCTATTTACTTCTCCGCAAATCGCACTAACAGAGTTATGTGGTTTATCAAGCCCTTTGCGGTTGCGGGGTACCCGCAGGCAGAGGTTTATATCGTCGCCGAGCGTGCAGCGGCTCTGATCAAAGAAACTTGGTCATTGAAATGAGAATCGATGGTTCAAGGAAGACAATATTGCGAACCTTTCTTCCAGTCATATTGAAATCTCCCATATGTGTATGTATCCATTCTTCATTCTTGAGCGCGACGTGCGATCGGGAACAAAACAAGCTTTAGTTGTTGGTGTAAAATTGAAGTAGCAAGAAGCGCGGTTCACCACGAGAATATTCGAATTCTGATGTTGGGTTATCCCAGGATTTATATTCCAGGAAGCGTCGCGGTCCAAATACCATTGCCGGGCCTGCGTTTCTTCCCCAGGAGATGTTCGTTTGTTCTGCTGTAGCTTTGCCGAGTCGAAGAGTAGTGTCGAAGTTGATCCGGATCCAGGGTCGTCGACTTCCGTCATTCAAACAACCGAACTTGACAACCCGGTGGGTCGCGGCAAAAATGATATTTATCTTAGCGAAGTTTAAAACCGGAGGGGTTCTCCCGCTGTCTCCGTGGCTTAGAAGTTAAAATGCGAGCGACGTCGAGCTCCACGACCACGGCTGAGCTCCCGCCCTTCTCAGATGCCTTCTTCCTCTGTCGACACTGTCTCTGAAGTCCTGGTGGTGAATGTGGCAACTGTGTGCGTATATCATCGGCTCTTACGAAGTGTTCTGAACTAATATTGCGCAGCGTTGGCCCTGTGGTAGTGTATTCCCGTCACCTATTATGGCTCTCCGACTCAGTCCCTCAGTTTATAGGGAATATTCTCAATTGGCTATTCACCGGAACGCTCGTTATGCAACGTGAATTCCAACTGTTAACCTTTCCCCCAACCGCTAACCAAAAGCAAAAAATCTAACCAGTCTGTGAGGGACAATTCATCGTGTGCTCTCAGGCTTGTCTGACATTGACACCAGATACATATTATCAAAATTTCCCCACAGACAGAATTGGCATCCGCATCCTAGGTACATACGTTTGTTTCAGTGTTTACTGCAGAACTAGAGCGCTGATGTATTGTCTTCAGTCTACGGTCTCTTCCTGGTAGATATCGCTCAAACAGTGATCTTGACCCATCACGGGTGGTTCTTCATTATCAACGCATGGGGCCAAGCAAGCATGTTCGATATTGTGCCCTGGTCCTCGACAATGATTCCAATCCTTTGCGGCTTTGGCACGTTTCTTCTTGTGATTTTATGTTGCAACCTGAGTTTGGGATGTACAGTCTCCGCAACGGTTCAAATATTTTATGCATGGTGGGCTGTTCCGTACTTCCGTTCTCCGGTTCTGACCTCTATTTTCTCGTACAGGCGGATCTGGATGCTCACGACCAGTCGCATGGTTCGTTCAGTTGCAGTTTTGATTGTACTGGTCAGTGAGGCCGCATTATTCTGATTGAATTCTTATAATGCAAGGTCGTAGGTCGCACTCACCCAGGGCTTGGCCGCCATCATCACCGGCTTTGTGGTGCGAGCATACCACGCGCGCGCTCACTACTTCTCATCCGTCGATTATAGTCTCTTAAAACCCCTACCCAAGAAAACCTAATCCGCTTGCACCCTGAATTCTCGGTGCGCTGCTAGCCCGTTCACTGATATATTCATTCATTCCAACGATCTTCCTTAGATCTGGTTGGGGGGATCGTTTGCCTGTGATATTATGATAACTGCGTGCATGACATACGTGGTGAGCCGGGGCGTCTTGGCGGAAAGTCGGGATAATAATATTCTCTGGCAGCTGGCCGCCGCTAAAGCTCGCACATTCTGGGCAAGTTCGGAAACGATGGTCACCAGATTGATCAACCACGTTATACAAACAGGAGCAGCCACTGTTATCTGCGCCGCCGTTGACTTGGCTTTGTTTATTGGCGTCGCGCACACCAACTTCCATTTTGTGCCGTATGATGCCCTCCCATGATTTCGAATCAATCTGACCTGACTTTCCAGTGCGTACATACTCGGGAAATTGTAGGTGCTCAATTTCTTGGGTCGAATATGTTACCTCACAGAAAATTGAACAGCTACACAAATAGTCTAATGCTCACGCTCAACCTGCGGCGTCCCACAAATGCCCTCTCAGACGTGGACTTGATAACCATGACCTCCTTGAAATCTCAGGAGCCGGTGGCCGTTCATGTCAAAAGAAATACCCATGTCGAAACGAGCAAGTCTTTTCAGTGGGCACAAAAGGTGGATTGTCACGTCAATCGTGTAGCCCTGTTCTCATCCAACCAGCAGAGTCACCAAACCGATGAGAATTCGCACGAACATCACGTGCACATGCGCAAGGCGGATCCAGAGCAATCGGTTTGACGGCTAACGTGTGTCTTCTCTTAGCTGTGAAAGGTTTTCTAGCTATTGTGTGTACTTTATATTCACTGGGCAATTTTGGGCATTCTGCGATTGTTTAAGGCCAGGTTGAACGTGGCGTCGCATTTCGGCATTACACGATCATGTGACCCTGTTGTACGTTTGGTTCCGACCAGGTTCGGTACAAATTCGAGTCGGATTCAAATGGCACGTGTTTCTTTTGACTCGGAGTTCATAGTTCAATCCTGCCTGCCAGTGAGCGGGCCTTTTTTGGACCCCTGAGTCCCCGGCTTTCAAAAGCAGTCAGTCCAACAACGCAGTCCGTTCCAAGTCCGTTCTTGGCGCGCCCACCTCTCACGCCCAGAAAACTCAATTATTTTGCCTGTATAACCCGGAGCTCTCCTGCCTGGCATCGGAGTGCTAGGGCCTACTGTACTGCTAAGTACGACCAAGGTCCAAAGTTCGCTGGGATTGATGTCCATTGATCGGCAATCAATCTAAATTACCATAAACGGACGTCCGGTGAATGCCGAGAGAAATTTCCGGGTTTTTTCAGCCTATTGGACGAGGAAACCCGTTCGTCGCCGTCACCTACCCCAAATTGATTCACGGGCCTCCGCACCTGAACCTTTGGTCGTGATATTAATAGCGATTCTTGGCTCAACCTCGGCCCGAAGATCGAAACTAAGATCGCGATCCTACGTCACGATCGAACGTCTTTGAAGTATTCTCGTTGAACGCCGGTCTGTTCCTGCCCCTTTGTAGAAGACTTGAAGTAAAGGGCCAACCTGATATCGATCCCTGCATGCTCCTGCTTCGACGTTGACGTCAAGCCGCAAATTTCCCAAAAGTTGAAAACCTTTACTGGCATGCGCTGGACCAGAAACAATCCAGGGATGCGACGCAGGGACCTCGGTCAACTTTCGAGGTCGGTTTCTTCTTCGACAGGCATTGGGGAAAAATGCGTCTTTGGGGTCTTTGGCCCAAGACACCAAAGTTATTGATGCGAGAAGTGGATTATTCATTTTCCAGGAAAACGGGATTTGTCGCACACACACGAATCCGCTGAATCATGATGGTAAGTAATTAGTAATCGAGAAGCACTGGATGATTCATTATCCAGGAAAACGGGACCTATCGCTATAAAATGGTTTGAATGAAAAATATTCCTCGAGCTCATTTACTTCCCAACCACATTCAAAAAAACTTGGAACCATGTCGACTGGACCTACATTTTCCTTTGCCACCACCGCCGACGATGTTGCAACGGCCTTCCTGGACGAGATCAAGGGCAAAAATGGTTCGGGTAGACTCCCTCCTCGCGCTGCTGCTTATTCTGACAACTGCAAAACAGTCCTGGTCACTGGCACATCTCTGAAGGGGCTTGGCTTTGAAACTGCCAGGGCCATTGCGAAGTACGCGAATCTTGTGATTATCACCGGGTACAATGCCGAGAGGTCTGATTCTTGAATCTCTGTCCATTGCCAATGCACTCCCTAAATGTCCTCTCAGGCTCAAGCTCTCTGAGGAAGCAATCAAGAAAGAAAACCCACAAGCAAATGTTTACCCTCTCGTGCTTGACCTCTTGTCGTTCGCCAGTGTGCGCAAGGCCGCTGCCGAAATCAATGCCCAACCGGAGCCGCTGCATGTAAGACCACTCGCGTTGTATTTACTCCACCAACTCACACAGTGGCACCTCAGGTCTTGATCAACAATGCGGCTTCCTCCTTCGTGGACTTTAAACTCACTGAGGACGGGGTCGAGACGCAGCTCGCCACAGACCACGTTGGTCCTTTTCTATTCACAAAACTGCTCACTCGCAAGCTCCTCGCTTCCGCGACGCCGACGTACACACCGCGTGTTGTATTCGTGTCGAGTGAGGTTCAAGCCTTTGGGACTGGTGTCGACTTCGATGCACTTGAAAATCCTGACCCAGCCAAGTACTCCCAGCTGTCGGCGTACAGTCAAGCCAAGTCGGCCAATATCCTCACAGCGATCGAATTGTCAAAGCGATCCGAGGGGAAAATCAATGCCTACAGCCTCAACCCTGGCGGTAAGTGTTGCATCCGCCATGCTCTTCCGGCTGAGCTGAATTTGTCGGGTCGTAGTGATTTTCACAAATGTTCATGAGAAAGAGGGCTCAATTCCTCTTTTGCAAGATTTGGGTAGGTCCCGAGTGTTTTTGTTCAATTCCCACCATTTACTGTCCCCAGGCCTTCTAGATGCGGACAAAAAGGCCAATACTAAACATTCTTGGAAAACGATTCCACAGGGTGCTGCCACGTAAGTTGAGTTTTTCACATACAACAGCGCATATTGACATTGTCTTTACTAGCACTGTCGCCGCAGCCTTTGATCCTCGTCTGAATGGCAAGTTGCAGCTTCCCTTTGCTCCACGCCCCTCTCATCCTTCTCGGTTGCAGACAAGCCGGGTGCCTACCTTGACAATTCTACCGTTGCAAACCACTTGCTTGCACCGCACAGTTCTGACCCCGTATGGCCCAGCTTCATACAAGTACCGTCCTGATAATTGACACTCGTAAACAGGTGAAAGCGGAAAAATTGTGGACCGTCACGGAGAAGATTATCGGCGAGACCTTTGTGTTCTGAGTACTAAACGATAGGGCCCGCATTCCTCCAGAAACATAGATTACATTTTGCGAATGAACCTCTGCCCACTTTTATCCTTGCCCGTGTTTTTATTTGTTCGAAATAAATGATGATTTCAACTTGAAACTCTGCTTGGCAGGGAGACACCCGGCGCACTCTTTTTCAGGGGTGATAAATCACCACAGGAGTATAAACGCGGGCAAGGGCAGAGATCCTCGTCAGTCATTGATCGACAAAAGGGTCCCGGTCTAAATTTTGTCGGCCTAATCACACCGTTATTTGAGGGACAGACCATTGTCCTCGGCGCCACACCTCTTTCATTCCTCCTTGCTCTTCCCCTCCACCACGTTGGCTTTTTGCAGCCTATAACCACACTCATTCCTCCTCTTCCCTCATTATCCGCAATGTTCGCCTCGTCTACCCTCACTATCCTACTCTCTATAGAACGAGGTTACAAGTGGTTAGTCTGTCAAGAGAGACTACCTACTCTCCGCCGCCGCCGTCCCACGAGGGACGCAAGCACGCCGACCTTGCGAAGCGCCTCGACAACAACGCCTTCTCCCTTGGTAAACGGGACACCTACGAGAACAAGGAGTTCACTTGGTACCCCACCGAAACTGGCCCGTACGAGACCTTTACGGTTATATGAGCGTGGAGGAAAAGGAATGCGGCATTGTCGATTTAATCAATTCAATTTGTACAGATATACACTGGAGTTCAACTTCAACTCCAAGATTGCTTAATAAGATCTGCACCACGTTCCGCAATAATATATGTGGCGGCTTGTGTGTGTGCGGCTGGAATGAAGGGCTGGAAAGGAAAACTGAGCGTGTTTACTTCATAGAGCACGATGAGACTCACCACAACAGAAAGATCTACAACTCGTAATCCACGTAGTCCCTTGACAGTCAAATCGGGATCTACGACGCCGTAGGATGCGCCCTTCGCACTAATGCTCGCTGTTCCAGCGGGGTGAAAAACGGTCCCGGTGTTCTCGCGAATGAAGTCGTCCAATTGGGCATCAGTCATTGAACTATTCACGCTGACGGGGGCAATGATGTAGTTCGACCATGCTGGGCCGGCTACGAAACGTAGAGCGCTTTTGACGGCCTCGCGCATGATGGATAAATCGGTATCGGTGCCAAGCAAGTTTGGATTGATTATTGGGGCCGCAAACGGATCGTTGCTCGAAAGGGTGACCGAACCACCTAGACAGCTGGGTCAATCAAGGGCGCTGGTGAAACTCCAAAATAGACGAACGAGAAGTCGGAGAAACAACCGCCGCTCCGATGCTAAAGAAATTTCCGGTTGGCGGAGGGTCTTTCAGGATACCATTTCCGAAAATGAGTTCGAAGTGTGGGCTATTGGGGCCAGCAGCTGAATCTCGAGAGTGCTGGAACACGGAGGAATTACCAGGAACGCGCAGCCAGCCAATTTGGCTGAAGGGTGGATCAACTTCGTGCCAATGTACGAATCAGAGGATGTTCTTCAATTCTGAAGAAGAACGCACCGAGAGGACCAGTTTTCTTTGATTTCCATTCAGCAAGTTGCTCCGCCGCAATGGTGCTATTGTGGGCCGCAGTTTCAAACGTTTCGTTCGAGTTCACCAACCAGGCGAGTCCTGCCAGTTAGGTTTTCATTTTAGTTAGCGGTTGGGACAAAAAGTTAGTGGTTAGGGTTTACCAAGAAGGTCGTGATCGGTTAAATTTCTACCAACGTCCGGTAGATTGTGAAGCGGCGTAATCCCAAGGGCGGACAGCGTCGAGGAATTACCTATCCCTGAATGCAGCAGGATATTTGGCGTTCCGATGCTTCCGGCTGAAAGGACTATCTCCTTCGTCGCGGTGAAGGTGTATCGGGGTCCTAAGACTGAATGAGACACGAAGGACTCCCTTGCCTAAACCTCCGCACCTTGTTGATGTTGCGCAAACTCGACTGTGCGAAAGGCATTCGAAGAACTCGGAAGGACTCGGGTCACTCGGGCGTGCAACAAAACATGCAAATTTGGGCGATTGACGAATTGTGGGGCGAGATAGGACGTCGCGGAGCTGCTTCTAGCTCCATCCTTTACCGTTGATTGTTGCCAGCCCACGCCAAGAGGAAAACCTGAGCACGGTCGAGATTAAAGGCAAAGAAAATAAAAGGAAAACCAAGTGACCTGAGTTCATGTCAAGATTAAACGCAAACTCTTCAAAAGAAACAAAAATTCAGTACTATCAGTGGTTGTCTCTTATAAAGAGCAAAAAAAAAACCTGGTAGGTCGGCGGTGGTTTGAATGACACGAGAGTCTATGGGGCTAGGAAAGCCGGCCAGCGACACCGAGTTGATTCCGTGAAACCCATGTACAGCAGGATTAAACTGGCTCGTGGTGTTGTGGTGATCCGCCGGTGGGCTGAACAGTTCATTCTGTGATTATAGGAGTTGAAAAACTGGTGACCGGCCGAAATGGGACAAGCTCGCCTTTCTCTGGTAGGGAACTAGACTATTCCAACTCCATCCAGGGTCGCCAGAGACGGCAGCTATGCGATCGAAGTCTTCTTTGGAGCCGCGAGTGTAAGCAAGATAATTGACAGAGCTGCTACCCCCCCAGAACAAATCCGCGAGGATAGGGAATTGAACGGCCATTCAATCCGGTCTGCGGCGTGGTCGTGTAGTTCCAATCCTGGGGCGTATTTGGAGTCGCAAGTGGGCAGAAGAATGGAACGATAATATCCAATACACCGGCGTTGCTGCAAGTCGAGTAGGTGATCAAGTTGCGAAACCTCAACTTCCCACTTACGAGCCTCCAGCTTCGAGAACAAGAACAGAGTAGTTTGGGTTCTCTGAGAGCCGATTGGCAATGACATTCCCTGCGGTTCCACCTATTGGGGCAATGTCCGTTAGCGAAAGAAGACGCATCCATACATTTTCTCGCCTCCCACGACAATGAAATCGAAATCGAGTTTCAGCTTTACCAGATCCGCGACGTCTTCGATTATGGCGGCCCAACTAAGGTGAAACCAGAGGACGAGGAAAGTCACTATCCACGCCATGGGGGAAGAGGATGGGCGCACGAATGTTGATATGCCAGCCTTTTGTACATCGCTCGGATCACGGGGCGATTGACCAGTGACAACTGAAAAGACGCGTTTACCGGAAGAAGATTAAAGAAGTTCTCGGATCACACGAATTTATCTCTGTAACGTAAAATAATCAGAAGAAGGTACATATTACGAGCTCCTAAACGCGAATCATGCAAAAAGAACAAGAAATGGCTAGGGTGAGAAAGCGAAGAAGATACTTTTGTCGAGTGTAGAGGGGGTGAGTTTGATGACTTTGACTGAGATTCCAAAAAAAGAAAAGAAAAGGGAGAACGCATCGGTTATATTTTGACAAATAGCTCTGAGGATCCCCGGATAAGTTGGGGCCAGAGCGGGCGAGGGCTCGCACTGGCCAGGGTCGAGGAAAGCCGCGGAAGCAAACGGATTGATTATGCCATGCGTTGAGATCGGATGGCGATGCAGGACGTGGATTATGACCTTGACATCGACTGCTGTAGTCTTAGTCTGAGGAACGTATTAGTATTGAATTTTGAGCGCCCGGGTTGCATTAAGGGATTGTGCATAGCTTGCATTGATCCAGAGACCTGCTAGGCCCGGTCCTGAATTAGAGACGTGAAGCCGCGAGACTCAGTAAGCGGGACAACACATTGGATTTCGGTTCAGAGTGAGGCGCATTTAGCGCGCCATGCATGTCATGCCGCGTCCGAGTGGCAAGGCACTGTTATGCCGCGTCCGAGTGGAAAGCGGAACCAAACCGTGTGGAAACGGCAATAGCATTGTGACGGTTCCTGGACGGCTCTGAGAAGGCGTCGCGTAAGCAGGCATGAATAACCCAAAGAGTTTAGAAGAAAAACCACCAACGCAAAGCCTAAATATATGCCATCTTCCTCGTGCGGTCGTCCCGCACCGCTTCCACGCGCCGAATGCTGGCCAGCCCAAGCCAGGACCATAAAGGGACCTCGATCGGAACCTCACTTTTCAATCCACTCAAATTTTGTTCCTGTGAGATCGGCCGCGATGATATTGGTTGTCTATTTGCAGTCTGAAACTTCCTGCCAGGAATCGGTGCTGGGCGGCCCATACGCCTTCAAATGCGAGGACTGCATCGCAGTGCGGTTTGGACGCGAAGAAAACGACACAAGTGCCACGCGCGTCGTCAGGTAACGGACCGTCCCTGGGATCTATGGAAAGGAACCAAGGGTAAAGACTTTAAACGCGGAAGAATCATATTGGGGTAACTACCTCATTGGTCGATAGTAAGTACAAGCTTGCAATAGACCAATTTTGATGTCTGCTGCAGAATGGGTACACATTCTTCGGGGAGTATGCGGTTCAACGTCGGCGAAGAGAGTTGCGCCCCGACGCTAGAGCGATTATCTATCTGGGCAACGACATCTGATGTTGGTCGAGTGCAGCAGGTGTGTCCCCAAAGATGATGGGCCGGAATAGAATATGGATCTTCAATCGCTAGATCACGGCGGAGGAGAGGCATTGTGTCGAGCCGCGCTTGGATCAACGTCCTCTGAGCCCGGAACGCGGAGAGACGCGGAGACGGAGCGCCGAGCTCAGCGAGAAAGTCAGGATTTGGTCGTCTGGATTTTTGCGTGAGTGCCGTCCGCCTCGGGGTGGCCACTGTCGTGAAGCTCTGAGATCCAGGGTTATATAACTTGCATTTGAGGCTACCGTTTGCCCCTTGCCGTAGTCAAAGCAAGAGGCGTGCGATTCGCTAAAAGTCCCAGCACGTGCCGCCTGAGCGTTGTCGATCTTGAACGAACAGTGTGCCGATCAAGCCGACATCTTGAATGTATGTACGTTACGGGCTTTGTTTGTACTCTTAAGTACTCTCCCGCGCCTTCGAGCCGCCATCCCAGCCCCAGCAGGCGGAGATCTTGGTAAACCTTCTTCAAAATCAGTTCTTTCTACCACCGTGATGCCACTGCGTTTCGCTGTCGACACTTTCTGATGCTACATACATTTCATGGTTCCTGGGTGTTCGCTCCCACATCCATATCCTTTGACCTGGGTCATCTGGCACAGTGGAGCCAGCGTTCACTTCTACAAGGTTTCGACGTTCGGCGGCGATGATGGTGATAGCGTTTGATTGGTCCCCATTCCTGGCATACCTCACTGATAAAAGGACTGGACAACGAAGTTGAACGAACGAACCTGTTTGTCGTATAATTGCACTCATGCCGCCCGACAGGAGGTCTTCGCAGAGCACCACAAACACGCTGGTAGCGGCAATCCCTCTTCCGCAACTGAGTTCTTCCGGATCCGCTTCCACTCTGGCCACAACGACCACGACGGACCCCTCACCGCGCACCCCGCCGAAATCGACCTTCCCACGGTTGGCGACGCCGTGTATAACGAACCGCACACCACTGCTATCGGTCACCTTCACACCAATTGCACCTCAGGACTTTAATCGGTATGAACATGGCCGATACCTGTGCGTCAGCAGTCGATCTCGTGGCCGTCACTGAACGGAAACGTAGCGACAATACCGTTACGGACGTCGTAGTCCCGCCTCTCTCGCGCAGTATTCACCAGTTCGTATTTACCGTCACATTCCTTCACCATGCCTCACTCCTCATGCAGGGAGTCCTTACTTGAATGGACGCCCCACGAGCATCCCGAAGGTGCCCTCTACTTTCGATATGTAGAAAAGGTGAGTCGAATCACACCAAGACGAGGTCTGCCTTGAACAAATCCACGCAGAACATATTCACGGACGTCGACCTTTACAATCCCGACGAACTTCGCCGTCTCACCTTCTGCGTGGAGGCAATTCTGCGCTATCCCCGCGCTGCAAAATTATTAGCCTCCAGCGTGGTCAACCTTGTTTTAGATATTCTGCCCAATGCGGATCAAGGTCACCTCAAATGCTCGTATTATTTCGTGGATCATAGCGAACGGGTGATCTTGTGGATCCACGACTTCCCGATGAGCCAATTGGTCGCTTGGAGGAGGGTCCCTGGAATCACTAGCGACACACATATTAGTGTGTACTGTCTCGCTGTACGATGCCGAGCGCCATCGACCTTTCCATTCCAGAACTCGGATTGGAAGTCGAATATTGGTGCGGCCGCATCCTTCACGCGTTTCTGAATCTCACCTATCCCAAGGCGGCACGCCGAATACTTTCCATCAGCGCTCCCGATTTCCATGAGCGTCCTGAGAGAATTGCGAAACCGAATTATATTTGCCATTGCGGGTGAGCTCCAACTAACTCTCGGTGTTGGCTCGTATTGGCTCGTATTAAAGGCCAATGAATGACAATGCAGATGCGATGACTTCGCCCACAACGACGGTTCAAGCTCCTACCGACTATCTATCGCAGATGCTTCCACTCGTCGACGCCCTCGCCGTCGATTTTGAAACACTCGGCGAAAGCCTCACGGATGTCGGTACCCCGGCACGGATTATTGATAATGCCTGGGGAGTGGTGGTCGGTATGTGTTGAGACACATTCCCTTTTTGATCCGATACATTTAACACCCTTAGGCCGGTTCATGGCCCAGTTCGGTAAGAGCCCTATCCTTTTGCCTATATATGCATCCACACTCACTCGCCATGCAGCGCTTGCGAGATTTCATAACTTCAATGGCGAACACTTTGCACGCTTGGATAGGTCGAATTCAGTCTACGGTCCACCCGAACATCCGAGGCCCTACTTCACCCTGATTTCAATACTGCTGTTCAACTCTCCTGCCGCACATCTCCCGAGGATTCAGATAATGTACAAGGACGGAATTCTCAATTGCTTGGGATGGAAGGAGTTCATCCACGAGCTCCGTTCGGAGTGGCAGGAGACGATCCTCTTTGTGTGTCATGAGGTCAAGGTGTGGGCGGACACTGAACCCTTGGGTCTTTAGGGCACATTGATTCTGAATGCTAATGTCGGATTCTTGGCCATCTCCCCGGGAGCCCTCACGTCGCCGGCGCAAATACTGAGCTACCTGTCTGTCTTCTTCGGCTTCGGATCCGTCGTGACCGGTATGAGCAAAATCACGTCGATTTCCGTGTCCTGATTTTATGGAGGCTTTATACTGTCTCGCCAATATGGGCACGAGTTTCGCCACCCATGCTCCTCCTCGGATACAGTGAGGAACTTCCTGGCAGTGCTGCCTGCCAGCGTACTGATTCAACTAGACGCAATTTTTCATCAGGCGAAGTGTTATCGGATTTCCCGCCTTGGCGATGTTGTATTCATTGCCCTCGACCTTTATGCTATGGGGGTTTGTCCTTCCTCCGACTTACAACCATATACTGAGACCTGCCCAGGATGATCACCTTCGTTGTCGCATTTTTCATCATGGCCGTCCAATCGACCACCGGCGCAATACGAATCTTTGTCGTCATCGTCTTTGCTGCGATATTTGTGTCTGCGGTCGGGTATATGACGGCGGAACACTGCATTCGGTTCATTCAGGCGGATCGGGCACGACGGGCACCACCTCGGCGATGGGCGGAGAAACTTCATGTCATTACATGTAATATTTTTGGCGTTTGAACAGAGACTCTACCGTGTTCGGAATAAAACTGGGTCGGTGCTGTACATGTGCATGTGCGTTCTTACTCTCACACCGCCGAACGTTCGACAGCCATGGGCACAATTAACTTCGCAGAATCCATCGCGCCGAACGAAGTTCTTTGCTGTCGATTGAATACTGTATCAAATCGACAGCGACAGTCACGCAGGCCCATGTCGAATAGGTCCGGCAGTTCGTCACGCAGTCAAAAAATCCGACAGAACGGTAAAAAAAATCCCTTTACTTTGGCTACCCTTTTCGAGTAAGAATTTAATTATTTCCCAACCTTCTGTGCACATTTTTCGCCTACAACCCCCAAATTTCAACATCTGGTTGATTTTATGCACCAAACCGGCCTCCAATAAGAAATTACCAGAAAAGGTCAACTAGTGTTCCACAATGAATCCAAGTATTCTCCAGCTCTGGAGGAACTCCTCTTCGACACAACTGCACAATTTGCCGGCTATGTCGATTTTTTTTTGCCCTGTCACCCTCCCGTTCAAACCTGTCACGCGTCACCCCTCCCCCCTACGATTTGAACGAAATAATACAGTATCCTTGTCTAAATTTGAGGCGCTTCCTCCAGCTCAATCTTTTCATTCTCGATCCTAGGCGCCGTTTCGCTGTGACATCGAACTTCGCATGGGAAACCTGCTCATGTGGAGCCGCCTCAGGGAATATCTTGTCTTTCCTGACAACGTCCAAAGTTCAGCGCTCAGCCCCCGGTGATATCCTTCAGAATCAACGTGCATGCCTTGAATCGCACCGGCTTCGACCAAACGGCGGGTAAGCAATAGGCTTGACCACAACTTGACCACGGGGATGAGCATTGCCGCCGCCGTGACCGCTCGATATGACTCGACATCTCACGTTGTACAGCCTCACACCAAAGTCCCGGGAAGTTGGAACATACACTGAACAGTGAACACAATTAACTTCGCAGAATCGCCGCCGCAGTTGAACGATGTTCTTCGTCGACGCTTTCGAAGACACTAACGGTTAAAGACACTCACGGCTACTTTGTTCTAATAGTAAAATGTGGGGAAACCTCTCGCGATTGGAGCGATGGACAGGAAGGCAAATCCACCTCAAATTTGAACCCCATATTGCCACTTAACCGTTGCTTTCTTGACTTTAGCCGCCCTGCGACATGGGAAACCTGCGCATGTGATGCCCAAGGAACACACCTTATCCGGCCCTCGCTGATTTCCGCCCTGGAGCAGCCGGCCACTCTCACAAGAAGCGCCGAACTCTTGCCCTTAAGCGCGAGCTCCATGTGAGCCACTCTTTAGGTGTCCCAATATCGCTCCCCATTCCACCGGTCACTAGAGGCTCAAAACCCGACTTATGTAGGCAGTTCAGACACCATATCACTACCTATCTGACTACCAGTGCCAGGGCTGTCGCACACCGTGGGTGCTGCCTCACCTCCAACTGTACTTGCGCCAAGTACGACGGCGATGGCAAGGAGAATTGCAAAACCTCAGGCTGCAGCCATAATCCTGCCGACCACGCGGATCCACGTGTAGCTTGTACCGTGGCCAAGTGCTTGTGCACTCAGTACGACGGCAACGGAAAAGAGAACTGCAAAGTATCAAGTTGCGCGCATGCACCCGACAAACATGAGATCCCGTAAGCTCCTATTCGTGCTCTTGCGTGATCCATTCACAATTGCCGCAGACCTGGCCCACGGCGAGGGAAATGTAAAGAAACGAACTGTACCTGCAATAAATATGTTGGCGACGGGAAAGAAAAATGCACCACCTCAACGTGCGACCATATTGCTACCAATCACTCAGATGCCCGTGGGGCTTGCTCCAAGACCAGTTGCACTTGCAAGTACTATGTTGGCAACGGCACAGAGACCTGCAAGACTACGTCGTGCGGCCACGATTACGACGACCATAGTGAATTCCCGTAAGCAGGCTCTCGGCAGATGATCCTTCGTGAGTACTGACGACATCACCAGCTGCACCGTGACGACGTGTAGTTGTACAGCGTACAAAGGCAATGGGAAGGAGGCATGCACGGTCTCGACGTGTGTCCATACTGCTGTGGCACATGGAAAATCCGGAACTCTGGGAGGAATGTTCCCGTGGGGTCAAGGCGATGAACCCGGGAGCCACAAGCCAACGTGGTAGCGTGAGGCTCCAAAATAGCCTCCGAAATTTTGTCGTCCTAAACGAGTTGTCGTCTACTACTGCATTTCTGGATAAAACGCGCTTTCTTAAATATTGGCGATCAAAACCGTAGTTTTGTCGCTGCCAGGGATAACGGGCACGAAGGTCGAACCGTAGGTGGCGGGGTCCTCGACGATGATGTCCTCCATCAGGAAAACCCTCCCTGGGTAATTTCCCTGGTTTCCCCCGAATTTACCCCAAATTGGACCAGTTTACCGTCATTACCGTCAATTACCTTCATTACCCATCTTACAACAGTCCTTTAGTTTTTTTTTCAGTTATGTGGGAGATGCAAAGCTACAAGATGACCGAGCCCTATTTTGTATCTACGAGTCTCAGTCTTCGCTATTCATTTGTCTTTCATTTATTTCGACGTGACTGACAAGAGTTGGTGGCCTCTGCTTGACGCATACCTTAAGTAAAGAAAGGAGACAGGAAGTTGTGGCCTAATTCAGCCAAACAACCGCTCGTGTCCTAATCGGGCAATTTTCCCATTGGCGCTATGAAAACAGAAAACCATGATCCGATCCGAGCCATAATGTGTCAATCACCGCGCCCAAGTGCACTGACGACGCTGATCGTGCTCGAATGTTGCGAATGCCCTGAAACTCGACACGAAAGAGGTAAAACAGAGATGAAATAATAAATATTACAGATATACAGCAAGAGCGAGAATAGGTACGGAAATTTACGCGAGCGAGTCCGGGCCTCTAGGCTAGGTAGGTGGTGGGTGTGTTGGAGGGCAAGTACGACATGTATGCTGAGCGAGTGGGTGTATGTAGACTCCAATGAGATGATGAATTGTAGATGAATGAGTGTATGAGTGAGTGATGCATGCGTGCGTGGTGATGAATGAGTGGATGTGAGTGAGTTGAGACGATGAATGAATGAAGGAAGGAGTGGATACGTGAGTTGGCCCCAGATGCGTTGAATGAGAGAGAGCGAGAAAAGGAGAGTGGACACCCCCGCGCCGCCCGACGCACGCACGACACGCACACTGAGCCAGGAGGACGGTATGTATATCAGCGGTGCAAATATAATAGTTCGGTACGTATTTTCAACGCGAAAAAATATGTAGCAGGTCGTGACACGAGACCAAGGCGAGACGAGAACACGGAGCAGCGGATAGCACGGAAAACAGAAGGATGATGACAGGAGAAAGAAAGAAAAAAGAGTTAGTGGAATAGTAACAGTAAACAGTAAACGTGACATTGGATGAGGGTGGGGTGCGGGGACGTGCAGAAGTGAAAAGTAAACAGTTAACAGTAAAAAAAATCGTAAAAGAAAAGTAAGGGAATATAGATAGGTAGGGTACGTATCGCTTCTCGTTCTTTTTGTGGGTGGATGGGGTGGGCTGGGGTGCGTGCGTGTCCGTCCGGCGATAGATAAGCGTGCGCGATAAGTTACACTATTACAGCGCCGCGTCGCGCAGCATGTCGGGCGGGGGGTATATATACTGCGCGGCGCGGGCGGGGCGGGTGCGTGCGTTTCCCGCGGGGCGGGGCGGTGCGCGGGTGCGTGCGTCCGAAGACGTGCGTCCCCGCGCGCGTGGGAGGGGTCATCGTCGTGAGTGGCGGTTGGGTGATTTTGTCGGTGGTGCAGTGCGTGAATCCAAAAAAGAGATGATGAAAAGGGGCATAAATAATGCTCGGTTATTAGGCGGCGGCCAGGCCTCAGACGAAGAACTGGGTGCTAAGCGGATGTCAGTGTCGCGTCGAGGCAGCACAGAAACAAGAAAAGTAAAAGCGCGCGCGACTCACTGAATCCGACTAGCAGCATGCACCTCCATCTCCTCCATCTTATAGCTATTCAACTCCTCCTTGATCCTCTGCGCCAGCGCTGGCGTCAACCGACTCCACGTCGCCGGCTCGCTCCTCCGATCATACATACTCGCGCTAAACGTATCATACACACTCAAATTGCTCGCAAACGCCAAACTCTTCTTCGCCGTCGGCGCCGTCGCCGCGCGCGGAACGAGGTTCGGCGCGGCGGGCGAGACGAAGGACGTCAGCGCGGGCGCGGACGAGTTGAGCGCGGGGTGCGCGTAGATGGTGTTGGTGTGGGCGGGGGGTGTGCCCGGCGAGGACGGGGAGGGACCCGAGCCAGATGCGGCGTAGGTCGCGGCCGTGGGCGTCGCCTGCGGGCTGTCGAACGCGCCGTCCAGCCCCAGGTCGAAGGAGAGCGGGGGCAGGGACGGGACGCTGCTCCGTTTTGCTGCAAGACCGCTAAGACCGCTGTCGTTGGTGCTACCAACGTCAGGCGCATCCCGCCCGTGCACGGCGCCCCCGTGCGCGCTGGAATGGCTCCCATGCCGGTGCAGCCCGTCAATGTGGTCCGGGTCCGGGCTGGGTATGCGCGCAAGGGGCCCGAGCTCGCCCTGGTGCCCGTGCGGCGAGTTGTACGAGTTTGACCGGTGTCGAAGGGCGGCCTGCGAGGGATGCGAGGGGTGCGCGTCGGGGAGGTAGGAGGATTGGTCGTAGGTGCCCGCGTCTGAAAAAAAAACCCGTCTTAGTATCGACAATACTCTTCTTTGAGGAGAAGAAACCACTCACGCTTCAATATCCCCCTTGCAGGAACCCTCGTCCGCTCAACACTCCGCCGCACATCAACCGCCCACGGCTCGTGCTCCCCATCCCCGTACCCATCCCCGTCCTCCTCAGGATGCGCCGGATCCCCAACCCGAATCGTGTCATCCTCCTCCCCACCCAGCAAGCCCCACCCCTCGTCCGAATCGTCCCCGTCGTCCTCCGCCCACTGCTGCTGCTGCTGCGGCGGTTGTTGCGGGTGTTGCGGCCCCCCATACTGCTGCGGCGCCCCGTACTGCGGCTGCTGCTGACGAGGCGCCTCATCGTACTCGTCCTCGCTCCCACTCCCACCACTCCCCTCCTCGACGAACACCCGCGTCCCGTCCTCCGCGACGACGTTCCGCCCGCCGCCCTGCTGCCGGCCCGGCGAACGCGTCGCGGTGTTGCGCTCCCACGTCGGCACCCCGCCCTGCGGGCTCCCGTTCACGCCGTTGGCTGCGTTGTTGGCATTGGCGGTGGCAACAACGGACGCCGCGCGCGCAGCCGCCTCCCGCGCCTTCGCCGCCGCCTCGGCATTACTCTTCAGCGTATGCTGCCGCGCCAACTTCGCAGCCGGACTCAACGCCGCCCCGCCCCCTCCACCCGCACTGTTATCGAAACTGTGCGGCACCGACCAGTCGCCCGCCTCGAGCTCGGCGGTGGCGTGCGACACCGAGGCCTCGGACGCCTCCGCCTTCCCACTCTTGTTCTTGGCCTTCTTGTCCGCCTTCTCCTTCGCCTTCTTGTCTTTCTCCTTCTCCTTCTTCTTCCCCTTGCCCTTCCCCCCACCCTCCTCCTCCCCCTCCGTCTCCCCCGCCTCGTCCTCGTCCCCATTCCCCCCCTTCTTATCCTTATCCTTCTTGAACAGCCCCGTAATCCCCGCCAACGAATTCCGTCGCGCCAGCTTTCCCATGCTCCCGAGCTTGCGAATCATGACGCTCGCGCTGCTCACCGTGCTCGACAACGATATGTTGTCCGTGCTGGCGTTGAGCCGCGAGTTGAAGAGCGACGCGGCGCGGGACTTCTTCTTGGGCATTGGGACCTGCGCGCCCGACGCAGACGGGCCAGCGCCCGAGGCGGAGAAGTTCGAGTATGACGAGGTGGATATGGAGGAGGGCGAGGGCGAGGGTATCGAGGGCGACCCCAACCCTGTCGGTGCGGAACTCGACGCGCCGACGCCGCCGACACCGCCGGGTCGTCGTGTCGCGCTAGCGATGACCGCCGGCGTCCGTGCCTTGCCCTGCGCTGCGGCCTTGGGGTTGACCACACTCGCCTTGATGCTCTCCTCGCTATCGCTGCCCCCACCCCCCCGCCTCCCCGTCCTCCGTCTCCCCATCGTCTTCCTCGTCGCCCCCACCGACCTCTTCCTTGAGCGCCACGGAGGCGTTGAAGGAGAGGGCGCGCCGCAGACGGCCTTTGAGGCCGCTTCCCTTGGCGTGCGGCTCTTTGGCGCCACCGGCGGCGGAGGCGCTGGCGTTGTCCGCACGGGTGGCGAGGAGGGAGAGCGAGGAGAGCGCGAGGGAGGAGTCGTCGCGGCTCATGCGCCGTTCCGCCCGCGACGTGGAGGCAGCGGGGGTGGTGGAGGATGTGGCGAGGGGGGAGCGCGTGGTGGGACGCGCTGCCGCTGCCGCCGACGAAGAGGAAGAGGAATGAGGGGGGTGCGGGGAGGAATTTGATGAGGAGGACGAAGAGGCGGTCACCGTCCCTTGACTGAGCGGACTCGGGCGTGCGCCGACGCGCGATGACGAGGACGTTGCGGAGACAGGCGACGGTCGGCCACCCTCTCGATCAGACGCAGACGAGGTAGAGTGCGCGCTGTGCGTCGACGAGGAGGAGCCGGCGCGGTTGTGCGGGATGCGCGGCGGGCCGCCGGGGGCGTCTCTGCTGCCACCACTTACATCTCGATCGCGATTAGTAGATTGCGACTGCGATTGCGGCGATGGGGAGGGCGAGCCCTTTGTCGACGGGACGGGACTCGGGGAGTGCGATTTGTGCGAGTGCGATGAGCCCGGGCCGGGAGCAGTGGCGGCGCGCTGGGAGTTGTTGGAGTTGGTGCGCGCGCGGCCCTGCGAGTTGACGGAAGACGACGAGCCGGACGCGTCGCCGCGCGAGTATGGCGGTTGGGGGCGCCAATCCTCTTGTCCCCTCTGCTGCTGCATTTGGATTTGTTGCTGCTGCGGATGTGGCGGCATATGTTGCGGCATATGCTGGCTGCCCACCGAGGACACCTCCGAGTGGCCACTCTGCTGCCTCGACGGGCGCCGATAGGGATGAAAGCCCGCGTACTGCGGCTGCGGGGCGTCGTTTGGTCGTGGAGGGGGTGTCCCACTAGGAAACGGATTGAAAGCGCCGTGCATGCCAGGCGGGGGCGCAAAGAAATCGCCTTGTTGGGGGTGCAGCTGTTGCAGTTGCGGGGAGGGCGTCATATGGCCGTGCTGGGCATTGAACATCATCTGCTGATAAGCCCACTGGGCGAGCTGGGCGTTGGCGGGGTCAAAGCCGTACGGAACGGGTGTGCCTTGCTGCTGCGGCGGATACGGGCCTTGCTGGGGTGCTCCCGGGGGCATTCCAGGGCCATTTTGGTAGAACGCGCCTGGGTAAAAGGGCGGTGCGGCGAGAGAAGGGGTCCAGGTGCCTTGTGGCTGCTGCTGGAACGGATATTGCTGCTGCGGTGGATGGTGCTGGGGTGGGGGCAGTTGGGTGGGCCGTTGGGGCTGATTTGAAGTATTTGAAGGGTTTGAAGGGTTTGAAGAGGATTGAGACGGGCCCTTGTCCATTGCAGGGTCTCTAGGGGAATATGTCCAGTCTGGCGGTGCCAATATGGCCATAGAGTAGACTACTCTATCTGACCAGGGTCAATTATATGCGCGTTACCGAGGGCAATACACACTTTTGTAGTCCCGTTGTCTGCCTCGTCGTCGTGGTTCAGCGCTGCTCGTCGTCCACCACTGCAAATCTGTTGCAATCACAAAGTGTCACGTCACGTCACCGCTCCAGCGTTTGCCTTTCCTCCCTTCCTGCGATGCGATAATCGATTCACGGCCTGCAATTCCCGCCCCAGTCCGTTGGCTATCAACCCCAGATTGCCAGCACACAACACTCTAGCTTGGCACCGACGCCGAGCTAGTAAGCTAATGCAGATCCGGCGCCGCCCTTGCCGCAAACATACAAGAGAACAACCATCTGAAACTCGTGTAACGCTGCGCGCCCACCCACTATTTCTGTCGCCTTCATCTTGTTCTCCTTCCTTGAAACAAACACGACGCACAAGCCGTCGCTGCCGTCCGTCCTTCGCTTCCCATGCATGCCAACAGACGCGCCGCGCCCACCACGAGACCCGGCCCTCTTTTGTCAGACGCGCTCACGAAGATGCAAGATTGCGCACAAGATCAGAAATTCTATGTTTATCTTATCGCTACCCGAACGCAAATCAAGCGAGCTCCCAAGTCTGCGAGGTCCAATCCGTATCTCTCTGCGGTTGCGTCTCCTTTGCTCCGATCTCGTCGTTCTGACGGCTGCTACAACCAAAGGCCGTAAAAGCATTTGAATCCGATATCGAACACCATATCTGGAAATGGCATAATACCGCGTCGGGCGTCTCCGGGTGTACCGACGGATCACCTATCCTGAGTCTTATCCTACGCCCACCTGCGCACTTCAGAGCTTCAGACTCGCAACTCAAAACCAAAATTTTGTTCGAACATCCCAACTGAAGCCCAAGCGACGCAAGCATGAAGTCCTAATTCCTACTTCATCTTACACGGCAGCTGACGCACTTCAAATTCACATCCAACTCACCTCGCTTATGGCCACCTGGAATAAAGTTCGCTGGCAACAAACTCACCGCGATATACATACCAATGCGCATCCTGTGTCGATTCGTAATTTGAAAAACCCGCCTCTATGGCCCAATTTACCCGGACTGAGACTAATTGGAACGACTTGAATCTCGTGTACGTCGGATTCGGAGGGAGATAAGTATGTATGTAGACTAGACTCGCGCGTCGCATCGTCATGGTATACTGTATACTTATTGTGCAGTTTTCTTATGAAGTTTTGTATGTCCAGGCAGGAGGAGTTGTATGTTCTACGTATCTCAGTGATAGGCCACTACCTAGTAAGAAAAATTGCGCGAGATAAAGTCTTGGTAATGTTTCTGTCACTTGAAGAGCAGCACCGTGGCCCTCGAACCACCGCATACCTAACATACCCTCCCAACACCTGCACGCCACCATCGTCCAGTCGGTAACCACCCGCGTCCAGGGGAGAATCGGAAGCGGGCCGCTCAGGTTGAAGGTTCGACCCCCGGTGGTATCAATCATGTACCCTTGTCCTGACTGCAGACACATGCAGGGACCGCGGAGCGTGAGGTCACACCGTATCAAATGAGAACCCATCGTCCACTGGCAGGGCGAGGGTGTGAACGTCGTCGTCTGCGACGTGTACTTTTTTTTCTTCTGTGGGATGGTCAACTTGAATTGAACTTACTTATTCTTCTCTGGTGCTGTATTTCCTCGGAATTTAGGTGCCCATAATAATAATTTCGGTTCGAAACAAACAAAAAAATCAACCCCAACCCATGGTCTCGAAATTTCTTCCCAATCATTCACGCCTCGCCCACAAGGAGAGGACGTGTAACCGCCACACCACCCCTCGACTCAACCTCTATACGTGTGGCCACAACGAAAATAAATCCAGTTGAATTCCAAAGTTGAACTTTCCAACCAGGAGCGAGTTTACATATTGCACCTTTGTCCCGTTTACTTCTTCTTTATATCTTGGACACCAATGCAGGCGGGGGCTCCGGTACCTGCTGTTGGACGTATCCATCCGTTATTTCTTCCATAAAACGAACGCAAGTCAGAGTTCGCATCACATCAGATACTGGTGATCGGGGCAATCCGGGTTGTTTGCTTCTCATCCCGAGCCAACCCCCAATTCATCGCGATTCGCCTTTCTGTGCTGATGACGAGTCCTCAGTGCTCCTCCAAATTGGCGCATGGTCCTATGAACACAGTACTACTCCAGGAGCGTCAAAGTCGCGAAGGTTTCCAAGTCGTTCAACGACGTTCGGGGAGTTTGCGCACACTTTACAGGGCCAACGTCACAGTACTTTGTTTACTCTCTTTAGTAGATATCTCTGGGGGCATCAATAATCCATGCACCGGATCGCACTCCCTGTTACTTCGCCCTCATCTCCGGTCTCTCCACTGTTCCTCGATTCCGAGTCTCCTTCTCCATTCCCCAGTGTCGACATCCCTCTTGATCCGCCATGCTGCTACTCAGAATCCGAGTCGCTTTCGAGTCCGTCTGCTCCTTCCCCGACGTAGACCTCGTCAAAAGAGAGCTCGACTGAAGGAAATGCGCCGCGGTAGACGTCTTCGGCGAGCTGCCTTTTTCCACGAACGTATATCCCCTCCAATGTGCACCCAGATTTCGACACAAAAGTCATGAGGGTATCAACGGGATCACTCCCAAGGAGCTGTTCCGCGACTTGGAGGTGGCGCAGAGTAGGAACGACGAAGGTCCCCAAATACCCCAATATTTTGGCCGTGTGGTGATGCGGCTCCAAGGTCAAGGACTCTAGACGCAAAAGTGTCACATCGGGCCGAACCCGATGGACACCGTCATTTTCGGCGATAATTAGTTTGCAATACACCAAGTTGAATGTTAGCTGCAGGACAGGAGTACATTCCTCGGGGAACACGCGGTGCAGCGTCAGCTCAGTCAGCTGCGCCCACGGAAGGACAACAGCATGGATGGCGTTATCGTTGAGGATAGCTGAGCGCAGGAGCGGCGCATCCAGAAAGACGACGGGCTCGGGGGACCTTTCGAACACTAGATTTAGGTGGCGGAGGAAAGGCATCGGGCCTTCCTCAATGCCCAACAACCAGGATGCCCAGAGGGAGGCTTTGAGATACTCCAAACGCGCGCACTGGGCTGATGAGATTATGAAACTGTGCTGCAATGAATTTGATGACTCGAATATTTCAATGGAGAACGGGCAGCCAAGTGATCTCCGGAGCCAGGTATCGAGTTCGTGCATCTGTTGTACAACTCCGGCATCTTCAAGGGACAGATACACGGCTCTCCAGAGCATAGGAGTAGCCAAAGCAATATCCCGCCATTGCCGGCAGATCTGTGTGAGGTTGGTTGGTGAGAGAATTCCAGCGGGAGGCGGGCATTCGGGGTACACCGGCAGGAAGTGGATGAAGATCTCGCAGATGATTTCGGTGGGTAGCGTCAAGACGGGGTATTTGTAGCGATCGAGCTGCTCCTGCACCAGCGCCCGCTGAGCCCGCAACGTCGAGAGGGAGGAGCGTTGAGGATCGACCACGATCTCGTCAGCGAAAGCTAGGATTCGAGCGTCCAGATCTGCGGCCTGAGCACGCTGAGCCTCGAGGGTGGCCATCGTGGCCGTCTGAGGTTGCCTTGGTAAGTCTAGTGTAGGGTTTCGGATCTCCGGACTTGGTAAGTCCGGCGAGCACATGGGCGCTGACGCGTCCTCTGGACGCTTACGCGGCCTCAGTATATAGGTAGCTAGCTCTGTATCTACCTGTAGGATTCCTTTTCACCCAACAGAGATAATTCGTGTTCTGTTGTGTGCTTCGCGAGTCTTCTTGTGAGGAGATTGCTTAGTCATTCTTCGCCTCTCCCCTACACTTTTTGAACTCTAAAACTCTCTGCTTTTTGGATTCTTCTGGCGCTCCGTCTACGGCTTGATCACCCGCTCGACTACCGCCAGAAACAACAATTATGGGACTTCGTTCCGGAACAAAACACACAGTAGCTACTCCGCCCCCGGCCGAAAGTTCGTCCGAGGGCAACGCTGGGATGGATGCTCGGACGAGCACCCCAGCAGACAGAGGTGAGTCAGTAACTCCCCTGTCGTCACTGACCCAGTCTGTTGTAGGCACGCTGGGCCACAGTGCCAATGAACCTCGACCCAGCAGTCAAGATGATGCTGCAGAGTTCGAGCGTCGCTCCCGCACCGCGGATGTCGACGAACGCTCCACTGTCATGAGTGTGCAGCACGATTCAGTCTCCCATTCACCTGTCTCTCAAGACGGCAGGGCAATGTCGGATGACCCCGCATACCGTGCTGAAGGCACGACGAATCAAGATGCAAACTCGACGGTGGGCAGCGGTTTCGAGAGCCCAAAGAAGACCTCTCGTGCTTCAAGCGCATGGGGCTCGTCTCCGGTGCTCGATACGAAGCCGTTGTTCTTTGGTGATTGGTTCAACCCGCAGGAGGGCGAGGCGCCCACGGGTACTGCTCCGAAGGTTGAGGCCCAGAGCTGGGCGGATTTCACCGACGACGACGGTTTCGGTGCGATTCCTTCGGACTGGCTCAAGGACGTCAAGGTAGAACCTGTATCTCCTGAGCTACCGCCGACTCCGTCGGTACAGTCAATGTTATCGGTAGATGATGTTGATGATTTTTCTCTGGATGGATTTATGAACGAGGTCAATGGACGTATGTCGTCGGAGGCCCAACACCTCCTGGCACGGCGCGCGGCTAAGATGAAGAATATGAAATTCAAGCCGGAGACCTCAATTTCGGAGTCAACCAGTAGGAAAATGTCGAAGGCCTCTGACGGTGTTTCAATTAACTCGGTAAATTTGAATGAATATGTACCGGTTCACTCGACGGCATCTCGTTCTTCTCGCGCGGCAGCAAGTACCCCTAGGATACCAGCAGCCGCCAAAGGGAAAGGGCGTGCACCTCCTGAAGAAACCGACATCTCGGAAGAAATTGCCAAAGAAACATCGCCTGGAGAAGAGACCGAAGACGACAAGGAACGCCAAATTAAGATGGATGCGTTACTTGCCATGTATATGATGCGGAAATTGGAACGCGAGGAGGGAACTCCAGAGCCCGAGATTCCTGAAATCAAGGCCAGCGGATCCGGCGCACAAGGAACGACAGAGGCCCCCGAAAATAATGGCAAACCTAAGTCGAAGGCCAACGTGGCGCAGGAGAACATGGACCGTATCATTGCACAAAAGCTCCAAGCTCTCTACAATGAGCAGGAGCGCCGTTCGCGGGAACTTGAAACTTTGAAGTTGAAATATGAGGCATTGAAATCGAAAAATGCTGAAATGAAACACCGTAAGTTCAAGCCCGAGAACACGCCTACGCCGATGGACCAGATACCCCGAGACAGCAACTTGTACCGTGGTATGCAGCAAGATGAGCCGGGTCCCGGCGATTCGGATTCGTCGAGCACGTCGTCCGAGGAAGATAGACGTAGGAAATCAAGGAAGTCTTCGAAGCGCAAGTCCAAGAAAGGTTCGAGAAAAGGATCAAAGAAACGGTCGAAGAGGTCACGCAGCCGAAGGAGGAACTCACCGCCTCCTAGCGAGGACCCCGACTCATCTAGCTCGAGCTCCAGCGCCGATGGATCTGACGATTCGGACTGGGGATCTTTAGGACCAGAACCTTCGGAGGCCGGCAGCAACGACTCAACCACGACGAAACGCCAAAAGAAGCGCGCTCGACAGCATTGGCGTATGAAGTTGCTGAGGTTGAAGCTGGAACAGTCGAACGCAAGGCCGGAGGCTCCTTCTGTGTACAATGGCGAGCCCAAATTCCGGATTATTGATCGATGGCAGCTGGAAGTGCGGGACTGGGCCAAGTATAGCTATATTCGTCGGAAAATGATTGTTTCTCGTCTACAGAAATACTTGGGTGGTCGTGCATTGGCCTGGTACATGCGTGAAGTGGCACATAATCCTAAGAAGTGGTCATTGAACCGTTTCTTCAGGGAATTATTTAATTATTGCTTACCCGCGGAATTCAGGAGCATTCAGCGTGCCAAATTCAATAAGTTCGAGCAGCGCGGACATCCTATTAGCGATTATCGAATTGACCTTGAAGAGCTGCGTAACAGTGTCGGCGGCGACATAACTGATCGCCAGTTGGTCGTGCGATTCTGGGACGGCGCGGATGTCGAGATTAGGTTGAAGTGGGCTGAGGCTGGCTTTGATCCCGAGTTCTCGACAATCGACGAGCTCGAGACAGCTGGGAAGAACTACCAGCGTGCATTCAAGATCAAAGAGTCGCAATCCAAGGGTGGCCGCGGGGACAGGGATGGTCGTAAGAACCAAGAGAAGTCGGGCCGAAATCTGGAGGGCGAGGGCTCTAAAAAGGACGGAAAGGACGACAAGCGTGCCAAGAAGGACAAAGGACCGAGGGAGTCAAAGAGGAATACCAACGGGCCAGGCAAGCAGTCAGGTTCAAAGACACCGAAGCTCTCGAAGGCCGAGATGGCTGAATACCGGGCTCAAGGGAAATGCTTCACTTGCGCCAGCACGGAGCATATCGCTAAAGACTGTCCAAAGCGTAATCAACTCAAACCGAAGCTGGGAGCTGCAGCCGCAACTGTGGACCTGGCGGAAGTGGACCGGTTGACAACGCTCAGGGCCGCACAATCACTCGGAGTAATGGCTCTGAGTATTGAGCATGTGCAGCCTTCCCTGGAGCATATACAAGCCATAGACGACATCTTGGTGGCAAGAATGGAGGCGGATTTGCGGGCGGAAGTACCATTCGTTTTTGATCATTTCGACGATCCCGAGGACGATCCGTACGCTGAAGACCGATTCGTTCTGGTGCCAACACAACTTGGGTGGCTTGTCGTTGATCACCATACAAGCGACGACCACGAAGTCTTACGAACACAATTGTTGGACCCCGAATTCAATTTTATTGACTGGTTATACTCGGAAAAATGTAAAATTGAAGACCTACTACTTCAGCGTCGTGTTCCTAAGGGCAGCGGGTCACTCAGCAGCGAGGATTGGCATGAGGTTACACACCGAAACGATCTCCCGCAATCCTTCAGACAATTTATGATCAATGTGGACTTAGATCCCGACCAACCAGGAAGAGCTGAGGAAGTAATAAATGTTTTACTGGAGCAATTCCGCGCCGGGGTTCCGTACTCGTTCGATGAGCAAAGATTACATGACCGGGAGGCAGCTGAGACGCAGTTCTCATCCGAAAGGTTCAGACTAGAATATTCAGAGCGGAACTTCTTGTTGCTGGAGGATTCATATATGAATGTTGGCTTCGAACTGAAATACACCGACTTACTGCATGACGAGTGGGACGCTAAATGGTGGCTTGAAGAAGCATATGGCGACCTTGCAGACCGCATGCGGAGGGAGGAGTGGACGGATGGAGGTGCAGATTTTTCTGATTCTGAAGATTGGTTCGACGACTCGGACGACTCGGATGACAACCCACCACCGCCAGCTGCGGGAACGGCGGTACGAGCAGTCGACTCCGGATCTGAGCTCGGTGAACCGCCGGAGCTTGAGGAGGTTTCTGACTCCGACTCGGAATCTGAACCCGACGTTGTACCAGACTTGATAGAGGTATCAGACTCGGACAACGACACTAGCGAGGCAACATACGCAAAGGCTGTGAACATTAAAGCGAACATGAATCAGCGGTACATGCACGAGGTAGATGCTTACCCCGCGACGACTTCGAAGCAGCGAAAGGCTGCAGTGCCAAAGGATGAAATCCATGCACTCGAACGTAACGCGTCGCGGGTGAAGGACTTCACGCGTCTGGTGCCGAAGCCGGTTATTGTGATTGTGCTACTGAATGGCCAACCACTGCGTGCACTAATTGATAGCGGATCCTTGGCAGACTTTGTGTCAACAACGATAGTGGATCAACTGAAGCTGCAAACGGACATGTTAAGCAAGCCCTTGGGCGTGAACATGGCGTCAAGTGGATCACGTACTGTGGTACATCATGGCGTGACTACGCGGTTTCAATACCAGAAGATTGACGAGGACCGGCGATTTGATGTAATGAATATCGCGAACTATGACATGATTCTGGGGACACCGTTTATCTATCAGCACAAGGTACTTGTAGGTTTGAATCCGGCGCAAGTGGCCATAGGAAGTGTGAAGGCATTACCTATTGTGGGCGAGCAAGTGACAGCACTATCTTCGAATACCGCCGATGTTGTCGAAGGCAAACTTGAAATCCTACGAAAGGAGTTACACGATTATGTGGCGGACATTTGCGTCGATGCATCGAAGACCCCTCTACCCCCGCTGCGAGCCATAAACCATAAGATTCCACTGATCGACGAGAACAAGAAATACTCGTACCGGCCATCGAAATGCCCCGATGCCTTGCGTCCCCTGTGGGAGGAGAAAAAGGATGCGTACATTTCCACAGGCAGGTGGAAGGTGCAGGCGGGCCCGAACGCAGTGCCCATGCTGATGTTGAAGAAGCCTACGCAGCCGGGAGACAAGACTCTCCGGATGCGGACTGTTTTCGACTGCCGTGAGCGAAACAGCAATACAAAGAAAATGGCCTCACCGTTACCCGATATTGAGGGTATCCTTCGAAACTGTGCTAGACATAGATATCGTTCACAGCTGGACAACAAGGAGGCTTATGAGCAAATCCGAGTTGAGCCGGACCATGTCGGACGTACATTGTTTAATACACCTGACGGTACAATGGCGAGTTTAGTTATCCAGCAAGGAGATTGCAACGGAGGAGCGACATACCAGGCTTTAATGAACCACCTGTTCGCGTCTTACATCGGGAAGTTCATGGACGTATATTTGGACGATATTTTCATTTATTCGGATACTGCCGAAGAACATATGAAGCACGTCAAAATCGTCGTCGACATTCTGCGGAAGGAAAAGCTATACCTCAACAGCAGCAAGATTCATTTCTTTGTGGAGAAGCTGAACATCTTGGGACACATAATCGACGAGCATGGTATTGTTATGGACCCGCACAAGGTCGACGCAGTCCAAAAATGGCCAACGCCGACAAACGCGAGCCTTCTGAGTGGATTTCTGGGTTCGGTGGGATATCTTGCACCGGATTGCGAAGGCGTTCGCATTCCCATGGGGACGTTGACACCTTTAACCGGCTCAGTACCTTGGCGATGGTCTTTTACGGAGCAGCGCGCCTTCAATGCGGCCAAACAAACGGTTAGTAAATGGCGAAACCACCACAGGGTGACCATAGACTACTCACCCGGTGCTCCACAAGTCTTTTTGGTGACCGATGCCTGCTTAACAGGAGGTAGCGGCGTCATTTGTCAAGGAAAGGATCTCGCAACGGCGAAAATTATCGCGTTCTGGTCGGGTAAATTCAATGCAGCACAGCAGAACTATCCAGTGCATGATCTGGAGATGTTAGCAATCGTAGAATCCCTGAAACGATTCCGCAACTTACTTCTCGGAGTAAACTTCCGAATCATGACGGACCATAGGGCATTGCAACACTTCATGACGCAGAAGAACCTCTCCCCGAGGCAGACACGATGGCTCGAGGGTCTCAGCGAGTTCGATTTCACGATTGAATATATTCCCGGCACGACGAATATTTTAGCTGATGCCTTATCCCGAATCTATAGTGCGGATGAGCCGGGAACAGTGCGCGCTGCGAGCGAGTTTGTACCTATGGATGACGAGGAGAAGCAGGCACGAGCGGTAGCCGACGCGATGAATTTAATTACAAGGCCGGTTATCGTTGGCGACACAGTAAGCGCGACGGTAGAATTAATGCCCGAAGTGGAAGACAAGAGCTTCGACATCCACGCGGCAGCAGCTGAATTAAATTCAAAGCGTGTCAGGAAGGCAAAGCAGCTTGCCAAAGACTTACCTAGAGTCATCTTGAGGGTGCGAGAGCCAACAACCGGCGAATATTTCACACCAGGTGGAAGTAAGCTGGAGGGCGCGTCCGAGGTCAAGAAAAAACCTGTAGATAATTCTGAACCTACCATCACAGAAGATATCACCAAGGACCATCCCGTCGACGTCCTGCCAGCGCAGAAAGGTGACGAGAATGCAAGGGAGCCTACCGGGACCCATAAGGCTGAAAGCAATGATTCCAAGGTGCTGCCAAACAACGACCTACAGGCTCAAACCCCTGAAGAGGAACTGTTGTCTTCGAACGCGCCACGTCTTGCCGACGTTATTTCTCAAGGGGACCCAACGATAAATCTTCCTGGATGCCTTGTCAACCGGTACTCTGACGATGAATTCTTCAAGCTTGTTCTGGAGAAACATGGGGACTACAAGAACTTCGAGGTCGAAAACGGTCTGATTTTTCTGCGCGAGAGCGAGAAGCGTATCCTGTGCATTCCAGACGTCCTAATAGGTCGGAGGAGTGTTAGGGAAATTATAATGACCCATGCTCACTCGATTCTGGCCCATCTCGGCTCTCGGAAAACATTGTACTATCTGAAGGACAACGTCTGGTGGAGAACTATGGTTCAAGACGTCAAGGACCACTGTAAATCGTGTCCTCTATGTTCTACCTCCAAGAGCAACTCTCAGAAACCTTATGGGCTGCTCAACCCGCTTCCGATTCCCTCAGGACCTTGGGAAACAATCGGGATTGACTTTGTCGGGCCTCTGACGGAATCGAAGAACCGCCTTGGAACGTTCGACATGATAATGGTTATCATATGCCATTTTTCAAGCATGGTACACCTCGTCCCGACGAAGCAGAACTACCGCGCAAAGGACATCGCTGAATTGATTTTCGAGCATGTGTATTCAAAACATGGTTTGCCACGCGCAATCGTGAGTGATCGAGACTCGTTATTCACGAGCATCTTCTGGGATAAGCTTCATGCCATGATAGGAACAGAGCTGCGCATGTCCTCTTCGTTTCATCCTCAAACAGATGGCGCCACGGAACGCGCAAACAGGACGGTCGCGCAAATGCTAAGATCGTGCATAGCTCCAAACCAGAAGGACTGGGTCACTAAATTGCCAGGAATCGAGTTCGCCATGAACTCTGCACGCTCTGAGACCACGGGCTTCAGTCCCTTCTTCCTCAACACTGGGCGGACACCTGGGCCAATGATCTGGGACGCGAAATCGGAATATCCTGGGGTACGGGTCTTTGCTCAACGGATGAAGGAAGCAATTATGGCTGCGCATGACGCCATTATCGATGCTCGGGTCAAGCAGACACGCCAAGCGAATAAGCACCGACGACCGACTCCATTTGTGAAGGACGATCTCGTGTATTTGTCGACGAAGAACCTGAAAATCCCGAAGAACCGGTCTCGGAAACTGGTGCCTAAGTACGTCGGACCATTCAAGATCATCGAGGACTATCAAAATTCGACGTTCAAGCTTGATCTGCCTTCCGAGCTGAAGAGCAGGGGTATACATCCGGCTTTTCATGCTTCTCTACTGCGCATACACCACCCCAACGACGACCGCAGATTCCCCGGCAGACAGATACCACAAGTAACTGGCTTTGGCGAGCGTACTGAAGAGTGGGAGGTCGATAAAATTGTGGCGCACTCCGGAAAAGGGACCGCCGCCATCTTTGAAATTAAGTGGAAGAGTGGCGACACCGCATGGTTTCCATATGCTGAAGTTGCTCACCTGAACAGCTTATCGGCTTACCTAGAGGCATATGGCGCGAAGACAATTTCAAATTTACCGGCGGGATCGGGAAACATTCCGGACGATCCTCAGATATTCGTGAGCGCGGCGACACTTTATAATGAGATGCAATGTGCAACGACTGAGCTAACCACGATGGCCCCTCAGAATCGTCCTCATTTTTCGTCTGCTCAAATCTCTGAATACCGGGCATTCGCTATCTACGTCCTCGACTCGGACCCAAACAAGGCAAAGATACCTGTGCCGTATGGCTACGACGACTATGTCTACTACGAGCACAAGGACGGCCAGCACGACGGCCTCCAGTACTCCCAGCCTGGGATGGAAGCCACTTATGTGCCCGCCGCGGAAGCTAGCACCAACAACATGGTTGCCGCTGCCAACGCCACCGCTGTATCGACGAACAACACCGTGGTTCTCGCCAACCCGAACAGTGCAGTCCCGGATGGGCAAGCTTTCGTGCACAGCACCGCTGTCGAGTTTGTCGGCCTCGCCAAGGAGGCAATAGGGTACATCATCAGCGGGGGCGGGGTTAACAACAACCGCGGAAGGGGCGGGAGGGGCCGCAACCACTGGCGCGCTTCGCACTGGAGCCCTAACCACAACCACCACCGCTACCGCGATGACCGCTTCACTAACGACCCGCGCGACTTCGACCTTCGCCGCGAACGTCGGGATGACGGGAACGTTCTCGACAATGCCGTGTACAATGACACCCGCAACGAGAACAACAAACGTGGACGCGACGACCGCGACCGCGAGTACAACGAACGTGACCGCCGCGAGTACTATCGCGGGGATTACCACGACCGCGACCACCGCGAGCACCGTGACCATCACCGCCAGCGCGACGACGAATCTGTCGTCTCGGATTACCTCAAGAACCACCCCGACAAGCTTCGTGAGCTTCTCAAGCACGCGAAGGCATCTCCCGACCCAGCTGACGTTCTGAAGTTGGGCGGATTGAATTTGGACGGGAAGGGGAAAGAGCGCGAGGGCGAGGCAGGGCCTTCCGCGGGAGCTTACCGTGAGAAGAATAAGGCTGTGGACGAAGATTCGGACGCGGAGGGCACTGAGGACGGCGAGGTTGCTACGGAATAGTGGCGGGCGACATATTCGGTGGAGAAAATTCCAATCATTTCTAGTTGACTTCGTCTTTTTAGTTTTTTTTCTGCACTTGTTTGGTTATTGACCTACTTACTTGCTATTAGAGTCGTAGTTTCTGCGATACTACGGGAGGGCGTATGTAGGGTTTCGGATCTCCGGACTTGGTAAGTCCGGCGAGCACATGGGCGCTGACGCGTCCTCTGGACGCTTACGCGGCCTCAGTATATAGGTAGCTAGCTCTGTATCTACCTGTAGGATTCCTTTTCACCCAACAGAGATAATTCGTGTTCTGTTGTGTGCTTCGCGAGTCTTCTTGTGAGGAGATTGCTTAGTCATTCTTCGCCTCTCCCCTACATCTAGTGTCGAAGCGTGAGAAATCGGAATGCGTAAGCCAGCCGGGCCGCGAAACTTCAAACCGCGACCAAGGCTTTTGACCAGAACTTCCACCACTAAACACCCCCGACACGCGAACAAGTACGTGTTCAAGCAAAAGCCTCGAATATACACTGAACTTTCCAAAGCTCGATGGCTACCACTGTCGAGGCGGAGCTAGTCTCTCCAGACAGACGCTCTATAAGATTTGCGTTCGTACCTCGCGTTATAGAAGGCGGAGCACACTCGCCCCAAAACTTCAAACGACCAAATCCTGGCTCTCAGCAGTTCTCTCGACCAAATCTTGGTACTCGAGTGTGAGCGCTCCTTCTCGGCGTTGCAGAATTACAGGACACTGAGCTGTAAAGCTCTGACTCATCATGGATTTAGCCCGGTGTTCTCGGCACAACTCGAATCTCCGACGGCGCTCAAGTTGTGCTCAAAATGGTCGACAGAGTGTCGACTGAGGTGCACATTCTGGAGTTCCTGAACAAGCACACCGAGGCAGACAATCCTGCGATCCCCGTGCTCGATAGCTTCCCGCTGCCTGACAACACCGAGCGTTTATTCATAATTATGCCCCGCATGCGGAATTCCCCGTTCTTCAAGACCGTCCGTGGATTCGTGGAGTTTTTCCAGCAGGTCCTCGAGGTAAATTTGGATGACGTTGTTGGGTATCCTATCTTGAGACAGGGTTCTAAGGTGTCGTATACTTACACAGCAAGATCATTGCGCACCTGTCCGTATTTACTGTCGACTAGTTTCATCCATTAACACCCAGCCATGTCAGAGAAATTTGTACGAAGAATATAGTCGTCGATCCGTCCACTATGATCCCTGGCGGATTTTTCATTTCATCCAGACAAGCACGAACGACGGGGTAGAATACATCTCCGAGAAGGGTGAATTTCGTGAGCTCAGCGAGTCCGAGCCCTTCATGTACGGCCGCACGGCAGCAGGTCTCCTGGACTACTACTTCATTGATTTCAGCCATCCCGTCCGTTATTTCCCTTTATCCCCGATCTCCACCTCACCCTTCACTCGGGATCCAGGTGCAATTTCCTAGTTTTGAGTCGCGCGGACTGGTGACTGGGAATCCTTATGTGGCCTTTTGCCGCAGGGGCGACTTCGTCGCCGAGCTCTCGGTGACGGTTCCATATGACCCGTTGAAGGTTGACATGGGCGGTGAGCGAAATGTTACGCAAAGATTTGGCCTTGGTGAGCTCATCTGGGATATACCATAATTCCACTCATGACCAGTTTCATGGGGGACTGCACTTTGCGATACCGCTTCGGCAAAAATTCCTTCGCGACGATCCTGCTCGACGCCCGGATGCCGCCGAGGCGCTTGCACTGTTCGAGCGGTTTGTGTGCGGGCTGGACGAGAGGCAGCTGGATCAGCGTTTAGTGTTTTACCACCGCACGTCCACAGTACGACAGGTATTCCGGAGTCTGGGGCTATGGTTTTTCAAAGCATTATCTGAGAATCATTTAGTGCATCACAAAAAGCGTACAATGAATCATGTTTTTTCTGGTAATTTCAAATGGAACGGTTGAACTGTTCAACAAATAATGCAGCCTTTCTTTGTATTAAATTGCCTTCTTTGGATGCGAGCGGTTGTTTGTGTAAGTTTACGAGTCCTAATATCTTTTAGGACTCGTTCTTTGTCATCGTTTTTTCCGCGAAAAAAAAAAGTGATTTAAGGACCCCGTTGTCACCACGATCCCCGGAAGGCAATTCTGTGATTGATGGGTTGATGCTGGTTGCTATGTGGTCTTGGTCTTCCCTCAAAGTTGCCTCAAAGTACTTAGAGCTGCCGCTGAAAGTGCCGAGTTGTGAGTAAATTCGAAAAATGCCCCGCACTTGTTCTAGTGGGAGCATACACCGCCCCGGATGTCGATATTTCTTTCACTGTTGACGAAGATGATTGCCAATCGTCATTCTCGCACGCTTCGCTGTAGAATTCTCACGTATTCGCTCAATCTCGCCAAGCCTCGCTGCTTTCCTGCCGTCAACTTCTCACGTCTTCGCTCAATCTCGCGACATTCCGCAATAACTCGCTGGTCGACTGCAGACCTTCTACTTGACTCGGACACTGTTCTACTTCGCCCAGATACAGGCCAAATTGATGGCACCTCGATCAGCAACAAATTCTTTTCGCCTTCATCCCCCAAGTTTTCACTTCGGTCAAAAGACAAAATTATGTCTAGGACCCTGGGGCATGTTGCCTTGAGAATGGATTTTGTGATTTCTCCCTGCCCCCTCTGTAGGGTGAAAATTCACCGACATAATTACGTTCCGACAGGCAACATTCTTGAAATAAAAAAATTCACTTTCAAGGCAACATCCCCAGAGAGGTCCTGAATATTCTTTTCCATGTGGTCTAAGAAACTTGAGGAGGTTTAAGGTTCCCCAAGGGTAGAGGTAGAGGTACTGAGGGGCCAACCTCTATGTTATATCCAGGTCCGGGGAAGGGAAGGATATGGCCGGTCGATGGTGAACGAGGGATTACGGCGACCGAGGTATTCCGGTTGGCTACCGGACACAACGATGACACCGAGGGGGGAGGATGGTCGACCGGAGTAACACAACGCCACAGGACAATAGGGCGAGTGTACTATCCAAGCCACCGGAGTGAGGAGGAGAGTGAGGGGAGGATTCCGGTTACGGGGAGACCGGAGTGTAAAACCCAGAAGCAACTACAGAGCGCAGAAGCAACTTAATTATTAAACTGAAGAACAGGAGTGTAGTCTAGGTGTTTATATAGTACAGTACTTGTAATCTGAACATAAGGAGTTATATGAAATCCATGTGGAGATTCCTAACAGGATCACCTCATGTTGTTGAAGAACAAGGAAGTGTGAGAATGGAAGATGTAAAGCATGTGGAAGGAAGTAGAGACCATATGGTACGCACAGGATATACGAGGAACCATTCAGATAAGCCGCATTGCCTTGATAACGCTTCTCCGGGGATTCCGGAGACTCCGGAAACCCGGAGCTCCCGGAATCGCCTGAGAGGTCAGCGACCGTTCCGGAATGCTATTCCGATGGTGAGTTGCACGGATATAATAGTATCCCCCTCTTGGGTTCGGATCCCTAGACGAACATCTCGTAGTAAGGACCGGAGGGACATCGATTGGTGGTGTGCATTGCGTTGGAGGTGAATAAATGAAAAAGGAAGTGATTTGCATGAATGAGGAATTTTTTCATGATTTTCTTGCCCTTGATTTTGCCCAGTTGAAATATCTTCGTCGCAACCCGTGATAGGTCACGTGCCAACTAATCACGTGCTGTTCGGTTCCGTTTGTTGATTTCAATCTTGTCTCCGAACCACCACCACCACCGAAACTCCTCCTACCACATCCATGTCCTCTACCCACCACAACCACTCTGGAAGCGAAGGAGGCAATGGGAAGGAACGAGGAGGGTCACCGGAGCGCGAGGGGTCGCATAGGGAGGAAAGTGTGGTTACGGAGACCCGTCGACTGCTTGCGGAGGCAGCGCGTGCTGATGAGGCGGCCGCGCTGGAATTCGCGGACCTCATGAACAGCGCCGACATGGCGATTGCTGAACAGCGGGCGTGGGCGAAAGAGTTGAAGGCTAAGGAGAAGGCAGAGGCTAGGGCGGAGAAAAAAGGAAAGACAGCCAAGCGTCCGGAGGAAGGCGAGAGGAAGCGCAAGCGCGTGGAGCGCGTCGAGAGCGACTCCGACGTCGTCATGATGGATTCCGAACCAACGGGAAGTCGCCCGCTCATCCGGAGACCCATCGGTGAAGGTGAGAACATCCTAACCGGTGGAAAATGTATTCCGGCTGATGTCACAATCTTTTAGCTTGCGATGAGTGCACTCGGCGAGACGAGCACTGCTACCCGCAGCGCGAGGGGGGACCATTTTCGACTTGTGGGCGCTGTGCTGAAAGGCGCATTGCCTGCTCGTTGAACGCAGACGTTCCCTGGGCCAAACGCGTGCGGAAAGACGCGTCCGAGCGCAAGGGTCGTTCCCGGAGTCGGGGGAGATCGACTGCAGTAAAGAAGACTCGATCCCAACCAATTCGCCAGCGACCGGAAAGGAAGGAGACGCCATCGCTGCCCTTGGAAGGCATTCCAGGTCCGTCTCGACATCAACTCCGGCTCCGGACTCCGTCGCTGGAACGGCGGTCGATGCAGAGCAAGTTGAGGGAACTCCGGAGTGATTTGGGCGAGACCATCCATCGTGCCGAGGAAGCTGAACGTCGTATTGAAGCTTTGGAGCTTTTGATGGCTGATCTTTGGAGCGAAGTCCTGCAGTTGACGCAGAAGGGGGATGGGGATAAAGAGGAAGGTGGACATGGAAAAGAAATGGAGCATTGAGATAATTGGAATGGATGTGTATTTTTTCTTGATTTTTTGCGAAATTGCATAAGTCCGTTTTGACGACAAAGATTCCGGAGTGATGATGAGCGAACCGGAATACACCGGAAAACACACCGGAGTGAACCGGAGTCTAAGTTTCCGGCCCAGGTTTGTCCGGATAGCGACGGTGGAAGTTTTCAATGTGATCTGCTGCGTTAAGATCGCTTGGTCGTACCCAGGAATATTGCTCGTCCGTGTTCTCATAACCCAACCACTCAACTTTGTAGAATAGGGGCTTCTTGAACCGCTTATCAAGCTTCGAATCGACGATTTGCTTGATTTCGAAGTGCTCATCGCCCTCGTCATCTATTTCCACTGCCACCGGAGGAGGTTCTTCACGTCCGGGGAAAGGATTGGGATGATGGGGTTCAAGTTGAGAAACGTGGAATACTGGATGAACTTGGGAAAGGGATTTGGGTAGTTTGATCTGGTAAGACGCCGCAGATGGTTTTCCGATTACTTCGTATGGTCCAACATAAGTCTCAGTGAACTTCCGAGTTGGCCTCGTAGTGCTGAGGTACTTGGTCGTCACGAAAACTTGGTCTCCGACTTTAATCTCCAGATCCGGAGACCGGACTCTGTCTCCGGTCTCCTTGTATCGCTCCTGGGCGCCCTTGAGCGACTCCCGGAGAAATTCATGAAGATCCTGGAGATTAACGACAAAGTCTCGGGCGTAGGTGTTGGCTACGTCCAACTCCGGATTGATGGTGATAGACGGATTGTAACCCTTGTTGGCGAAGAATGGAGAAATTCCGGTAGATGCATTCGGAGCGTTATTGAGAGCGAACTCGCAAAGCGGAAGGAGTTGGTCCCAATCATCCTGCTGATACGAGCAGAAAATCCGAATATACTGCTCAACGGTTTGGTTCATGCGTTCGGTTTGACCGTCCGCTGATGGATGATAACCGGAGGTATAGTGCATCTCCATACTGAGGAGTTCTCCGAGTGACCGGAAGAAAGAGGAAACGAATTCCTTGCCCCGGTCGCTAGTGACATGCGACGGGACACCGTGCTTGGAAAAGACGTGAATGAGAAAGAGTTTGGCGAGACGTTCGGAAGTGATGGTGACGTCGCAGGGTATAAGGATCACCTGCTTTGACGCCCGATCAACGATTACCAGAATCGCATCGTATTCGCCGGAAAGTGGAAGTTTTTCAATGAAATCCATGGATATCGAATGCCACGGACGAAGAGGAACAGGAAGGGGTCTGAGAAGGCCGTAGGGCTTGTGCCTTGGAGCCTTGTTGCGCCGACAGGTGATACATGACTTGCAGTAATCCCGGACGAACGACCGGAGTTCGGGCCAGTTGTATTCCCGACGTACCGCCGCAAGGGTTCTGTTCTGTCCGAAGTGACCGGAAAGAATGTGATCATGCGCGTATTGCATAACACGTATCCGGAGTGCATCTGGTGCCTCACCGGGGACTTGCGGAACCCAAATGCGATTGTCGTACCGGAGCATACCGGAGTCATCTGTAGACCAGCGCTTGGATGTACCAGAGGAAGCGGCCTTGAGGCCTGCAATTCCAGTGGGGTCGGTGTGGATGTGAGTCTTGATATCAGAATGAAGCTGTCCAACATCCATAACCACCGATGCTCGAAGAACTACGTCTTCAAGGAGGGTTGCCCGGAGTGACGCCTCGAGCTGATCTTGCGAGAAAATAGGACGAAAGTTGTGAGGATTTAGCTGACCATAGTGCTTATCCCCCTCTTTTGGGTAGACGTCCCATCGTCTAGTAAGTGCATCGGGCTTTCCTCCGAGTTTTCCGGGCCGGAACCGGATTACCATGTTGAAATGGCAGAGGTACTCCGCCCACCGGACCTGGCGTCGCGTAAGTATCTTACTCGTCGCGAAGTATTCCAGGTTCTTGTGGTCGGTGACAACATCAACTGGGAACTCCGGTCCTTCCAGATAGTGACGCCACTGCTTAAAAGCGTCAAAAATGGCCAGGAGTTCCTTGTCATGTGTGTCGTAGTTAAGTTCCGCAGCCACTAGAGTGCGCGAACGGAACGAAACTGGGTGGAGATCACCATCGTCGCCAATAATTGACAAAATGGAGGCGATGGCATAGTCCGAAGCGTCGGTCTCGACGGTAATCTGTCGACCGGGTATCCAGTGAGACAGAACCGGAGCCTCTTCGAACTTCCGCTTGAGAGTGTCGAAAGCGAGTTGACAATCACTGGTCCAGTCCCATCGGAGTGTTTTCCGGGTGAGACGTGTGAGTGGAATAGTGATGTCGGAGTAATGGTAGATGAACCGCCGATAGAAATTACAGAAACCGAGAAAATACTGTACGTCTTTTACTTTCCGAGGAGTAGGCCATTCCGCTACCGCGGCGATTTTTTCCGGAGACATACGGAATCCGTCCGGAGACAGAATGTACCCAAGATATTCGCAAGTAGTCACGGAGAACTCACACTTGGGGAGTTTGCAGAATAGGTTATGCTGTCGTAAGCGCCGCAACACTTCCTTCACATGATTTTCGTGTTGCGATGGATCGTCGGAGTAGATCAGGATGTCGTCCAGATATACGATGACGGTTACATCGAGCAAGTCGGCGAAAATCGTGTTGAGGAATCGTTGGAAGGCAGCAGGCGCATTGGACAGTCCCTCTGGGACAACCTTGAACTCATATGAGCCATAGCGGGTTCGGAAAGCGGTTTTCCACTCGTCTCCGGGAGCAATCCGGAGCAAATGATATGCATGCCGGAGATCGAGTTTGGTGTAAATTCGAGCCCGTCCAGGGGCATCGAGTAAGTCGGCAATGAGGGGAAGCGGATACTTGTCTTTCTTTGTGATCCGGTTCAACCCTCGGTAGTCTACGCACAACCGGAGACTGCCATCCTTCTTCTTGGCGAACAGAATTGGAGCCCCGTGACTCGAAGAAGAAGGATAGATAAATCCAGCCTTCAAATTCTCGTCGATGTATTTTCGGAGCGCTGTTAACTCAGCCTCGGAGAGGGAGTATCCGTGGCCAATAGGAGGGAGTTCTCCGTCGATCGTCTCGATCTTGAGATCGAACTCTCGATGAGGAGGAAGCGAGAATGCTTCCGACTCCGAGAAGACGTCGGCGAATTCGTGATAGGCTTCAGGCAGTCCAGTTAGGTCCGGAGCAGCGGTCAAGACTCCCCGGAGCGAGACATCGTCCGGAGGTGTTGCGCGCAAGGTATACTGAACGGTATCCTTGTCTTTAAGCAACACTCGATACGCAGCAGCGGATACCAAAGACACTGGCGGAGGAGTAATGAATGGACGAGGTGTAGTCGCCTCTGGGGTATCCATTGAAGGATCTAGAGTACTCCGGTCAAGACCGGAGTTTGCTGGCGCTATTCCAGCACTATCCATAGAAGGATCGAGACTATCCATAGAAGGACCGGGAACCGGAGTAGTCAGCCCGATCGGTATAGGCACTGCGGAGGGATAAACCTCTTCCGGAGTAGCCTCGTCCGTAACCGGAGCTACCGAAACAGAATCCAGCATTTTTGCCGGAGGTGTCGACAGGGATGGACCAGAGGGAGTAGGTCTGAATGAGATAGAGGCCCGCATCCAGTCAATCAACGGATTGAAGCGGTGGAGCCAATTGTATCCAAGAACCATTTCACAAGGAGAATCCAGACGGGTGACGTAGAAGTCCTGCGAAAGGACTTCTCCGGTAGGAAACCGAATCAATAGATGCAGTTTCCGGTTGATTATTGATGAGGAGCCGTCGAGGTACCGGAGTTTTACTGGGGGCACTGAGTACGGAATAAAGCCATTTGATTCCACAAATTTTCTAGATATAAAACAATGAGAAGAACCAGAGTCAATAAGCGCACATATCAGGGAGTTGAATCCCGCAGCAATTCGTGATACACTGGACGGCGGAATGGATGAACATTCCTCCGTGCCAGACAGAGAGGATTTAGATAATATGAGGGATGGGGCAAGGTCAACGTAAAGGGCATTAGAGGAAAGAGCGGACGCGTTGAGACGCACCTCAGGGAGATCCCCGGAGTCAACGCAACCCGGATGGGGATCGGAGGTATAATCCGGATTGCTAATCAATTTTTTGACGACTCCGGAGTGGACGCATCTCCTTGCGGGGGCGTTCCAGCCTGAGCGGAGCGACCGCTGGCTTTCTCCGGCCGCTTCTTGCAATCCTCGGCCGTATGACCTTGGCCTCCGCAGTACATGCAGAGATTGTTCTTGCGACGACGTTCACGTTCCGCCTCCTTGATTTTACCATCGGCGCCCAGCTTGTCAGCATAGGGCTTCGAGGGGCCAGCCTGTTTGTTGGCTTGGCCACCCTTACCTCCGGCTCCGGGACGATTCCCGGGGTTGGAGTAGGGAGGAGGAGCGGTCGAGTTCCCAGGCGGTTTGGTATTGTTTCCGCCCTTTTGTTTCTCCTTCTGCTTGCCAGAAACTTTACCGGTGCGGTCTCCGGTATTGTCCGGAGGACCGGAACGATTACCGGAACGACCAGCAGCAGCCTGCTCTAGTTCCCGCTCGCGCTGCTTCTCGGCCTCTCGTCGATGATACCAGGCATCGATATTCCGGGCCACCATCTTTACCCCCAAGAGGGTGTTGTTGTGGGTGTGCCGGACCATCTCGTCCTTGATGCGACGGGGAAGGCCTTCGTAGAACTGATGCCGGAGAGCAGCGTCACCCCAGTCCGTGAGACTGGCCAGGGTGTCGAAGGCGAGAACGTAAGTTGCGATCCGATCGCCATTTTTCATGCGACAAAGACGGATGCGATCCTCCGCATCACCAACCGGATCATGGGGTCCGAAGTTGATGGAAAGTTCCTCGATGAAGCGAACGAAATTATTATCCCACACCGGGACTTTGGTATTGTATAGGTTCGGCGTGAACCACTGCTGAGCGATGCCGCGGAGGTAAGATATAATGAAATAAATCTTATCGTCGTCGGTGGGGAAATCTTGAGTACGCTCGGCAAAGTGAAGATAACATTGGGCGAGGAAGGAGGGCAATTTGTCCAGATCGGAACCATCAAAGGTGTCAGGGTTCCTGAGATTAGATTTGGTGGAACGAGGAGCTCCGGCATTCCGGGCCCAAGTTGTCATAGCCTGGGAAAATTGCCGGAGGGTATCCCTCATGAGCTGATTGTCTCCATCAGGAGTGCGGGAGCGACGACGGGGCAGACCGCCGCCACCTCCACCGCCTCCACCACCACCACCAGGAGGAGAGCCACCTCCGGGAGGAGAACCACCAGGGCGTCTGGGGAATCCTCGACCGGGAAGCCTTCCTCTGCTGGGAGAACGTCTTCCGTGACTGGAAGGCGACTCACCACCACCGCCTCCATCACCTCCAGGTGCCGGAGCGGAACGGGAGCGGGATGCCTGTTGACCGGAGTGGTGGGAACGACTACGGGATCTTTGACGCGATCCTGCGCCGATTGGAGAACGTGCTGGTTCTCCACCCGTCTCTTCCGGTATGACGTTCGTGGCTGCCTGGTAAATAGGAGCAAATCCCAATCCCGGAGTTGCCGGAATCGGAGAATCATCGAACGCGGGCGTGAGAGGTGTGATCGGATGACGTGATGGGGTGTTGGGAGGAATGACAGTTCCAGGAACGTTGACTGGGTTTGTTGCCACAGGTGGCAAGGAACGGCGTACCGTTACTCCGAAGGGAACCGGAGTCGATCGCGTTCCGCTGGGCCGCAAACCTGGATTGGCCATGAGTCGAGCGGGAGAGGGTAAGGGAACCATGGTGCTGTAGAGCCGTGAATTGCGACGATCAGGGTCGTCAGGTTGGTCGTCGTAATGAGACATGTCGTAGGATTGATTGATTTTGAGTAGCGTGGATAGGTGAGTTTAATAATACTGTTATATCCAGGTCCGGGGAAGGGAAGGATATGGCCGGTCGATGGTGAACGAGGGATTACGGCGACCGAGGTATTCCGGTTGGCTACCGGACACAACGATGACACCGAGGGGGGAGGATGGTCGACCGGAGTAACACAACGCCACAGGACAATAGGGCGAGTGTACTATCCAAGCCACCGGAGTGAGGAGGAGAGTGAGGGGAGGATTCCGGTTACGGGGAGACCGGAGTGTAAAACCCAGAAGCAACTACAGAGCGCAGAAGCAACTTAATTATTAAACTGAAGAACAGGAGTGTAGTCTAGGTGTTTATATAGTACAGTACTTGTAATCTGAACATAAGGAGTTATATGAAATCCATGTGGAGATTCCTAACGGGATCACCTCATGTTGTTGAAGAACAAGGAAGTGTGAGAATGGAAGATGTAAAGCATGTGGAAGGAAGTAGAGACCATATGGTACGCACAGGATATACGAGGAACCATTCAGATAAGCCGCATTGCCTTGATAACGCTTCTCCGGGGATTCCGGAGACTCCGGAAACCCGGAGCTCCCGGAATCGCCTGAGAGGTCAGCGACCGTTCCGGAATGCTATTCCGATGGTGAGTTGCACGGATATAATACTCTACCTCTACCTCCCTCTACCTTGCCTCTGACCTTCAGAGGTACTTGTGAGAGGTATTGCCTTTTAAAGGGGTCATAGGCCTTTGAGGGCTCTGTTAATGCAGTAAACAGTCATTTCTAGGTGTTTCCTAACCAAGAGGATGTGTATTGACCTTAAAAAACATGATTTAAAATTGAGAGGTACAACTTTGCCTCTACCTCTACCTCTACCCCCTTTGACCTTACCTCTGACCTTTGGAGGTATACCTCTACCTCTGGGGATCCTTAAGGAGGTTTAACTCACCAAAACACATCCACGGAATCTGGGTCAGTCAAATGCTCAGCAACTCGGCATCTTGATGGGACTAAATTGATGGCATTGCGGATTGCCCACCACCAGAGTTTATTTCACCGTTGAGGTGTTATGTGGCGTGGCCAATCATTTTTTGCTCTATAAATTCGAGTTTAGAATGCCGAGTTCAACGTTGACTTGACCACGCAACCCAATTCCACCGGTAACTCTATTGCGTCTTCACCTCCACTCACCGTTCAACTGACCACCTTACCCTAAGACTTCATCAGTTCGATAACCTCCTTCATTCTCAACATTATGTATTCGAATCCAGGTGAGCCTTCATTTGAATTATCTTGCATCCGTCCGTTGAGCTGACTTTGTCTCCAGCTCGTCCTCTGGTATATTGGCCACCTTCTGAGAAAGATCTTAAACGCAATCGAACTGGTTCAAAGCTTGCCTTGAGATTCAAATCACAGTGTCAGTCTCGTTCACCATCAGTGATTCAATTCCTTTTGACTTACCTGCAATGTCCTTAGTACTTCACCCTGATAGGTTAAGCTTCGATTCTAACGGGGATCCAATTTGTGTCATTACTGACCTTGCGTTCATTTTGTTCATCCAGACTCTCTCCGTCCGGTGACGAATCAAGTCCTATGTAAGTCAGTTTCTCCCGGTATTTAAGTCCCCACCGCTCTCATTTTGGTAGCTCCACTTCGAATATCCATAACCCCTTTTCGGAGTCAAGGAAACTTCAGTGGCATTGAAAGGTACACACCTCGTTCTTTGAGTTGTTGAACTCAACCTGATTGAATTCTTCGCAGTTTTTGCTCCCAATAGCCCGTATTCCCAGCATCCGCAGGGCCGCTCATTTTCAACTGTTTACTCTGATCTTTTGATGGGCAGTCTTGATGGGCCTGATGGCCTGCAGAAAAACATGTAATCAGAGATCGGAACCCTCTCGAAACTCTGAAGAACCGACTTAAGTATACAGCGGAGGTTTTGGACGGGTGCCAGTTATGCTATGGCAACATTTTCAAGTAATTTGTGCTGCTTGAACTGATACATCATCAGAGAAGTGGATAAGCGCAACAGGTGGCCAATTGGAGTTGCTGAGAGCACATTTGAATGTGATATTTGTCCCATTGAGCACCAATACAACCTCCAGCTTACAGTATTGGGAGCCAAAGAAGAAGTCAGGGTGGATTCTCTCCTGTAGTGCCGAAAGAGCTTGGGGGAGCTGTGGGAAAGAAAATTGGAAGCAATCCTGAGTAGAGATTTAGCTCTCCAAAGCAACCTCCCTTCCTACTGTGCGTGGAACGCGTCGCAAAGTCGGGATTGATGTGTGTGGCAACCATGTGAAATAATGGTTATCTGCTGTGTTGCTGTGTTATCTCAGCTCACTGCAAACTGGATGCTTTCTGCCAGCTTATTGGCTTTATCTCACTCTAATTGACCTATACTACTCCCTCAAATATTTCTGTAGATTAAGGTTGGCTAAATACGGGTTGTTGGCTCACTTAGCACACAGCTCGGCACAAGTTGCCGACCTCGTCGGACCTGTGCCGATCGGTGTCGGCCATGATTTCAGCCTTGCCAAAGCGGCCGCTGAACACAATGAGAACCACTTTACCCAGCGCCCGCAGTCGGGACCGTTGAAACCGATTCATAAGGCCCATGTCTCAGGCGTGCTCAGAGGGAGCGGTTCTCGTCTCACACGTGCTACTGCTAATCGCCCATCGCGATTGTGCGGATCACCAACCATCGGCACGATCTCCCGGGCAGGACCGTAGCTAGTTGCGTCCATCTAACTGCTTCCGTCCGAGTTGATGCTGAGTTGGCCCTCAATGTGTCCTTTAATGTCCTTTAAAGGATTACTATGTTAGCAAGTTGTAAACTAGACGGGAAATGAGTTTCCATCAGATGTTTTACATGGTTCGATCTATCTGCTCTTGGACAAAATTCACTGCAAGCATGCTTACATATGTTTGTCAAGTCAAGCTTCCGCGACTCAAGTGGAATTTGATACCTCTCTGAATAATCCAACGTGGTTGAATTCAATCTTGTTGTCCACATTGCACGTGAACTTCAACAGAAGACAATTGCATTCAAAACTCAATGCTTGCCGCACCATGGGTCAAATACTGAAACAAAGTAAGAGTAAGGCACGCAGAGGGGTGCATGGCTTGAATAGACTGGAAACCTTTTCTTTCTTTTCGTGTTTTCTTCCCGCCGTTCAGCATGAATTTCTGGTCGGTGATAACCTGTGGGCCCCAGAACATCCCCGTGGCTTTTGAGAGCCTATTTTTGGAACATGGCTCCCAGTCTAAAGACTTTTTCAGAGGGGTTCGAAGTTTAGATCTGCTCTAAAAGTGTCCAAATCTTCACTAAACGCTCTTTACCGGTAAAATTCCCACGGTTGAACTTGTGAATCTTCAGGCACTTGTGGTTCACACTCGGATTTTGCTTTGGTTTGCATACTGCATCCCTGAAGATATCCGTAGTCGAAAAGAATGCCTGTGCATGAAAGTCACACTCAGGGGTCGGAGAGAAGTTCGGTGACCGATCTGCTTTGATCTGCCTTACCACACAATCCTCAAGATCCTGGTGGTTGAAAGAATGGTGCAGACCTTGTATACTGAGAGGAATGATAGAATGAAAATCTGTTGTCTTCCTTGCTATGTATGCCTCCCATTGTGTAACATGTATTCTCGAGGCTTTGTGGGTGGAATAAAAGAGCACTCCATCAAAGGTCGCGCCGCGGGGTCCTAAAGGGTCGGACCTTTGGTGGTGAAAAATCTACCTTGTCGACCTCCCACGGAATCCCAAAGAATTTGAAAAGGAAGCATTGCGTATCTAGTGCTGGCAAGGTTCGGTTCGGTTCGAGTTCAGGGCACATTCCCGCGAACGCCGAACTCGAACGCCGCGTTCGGTTCAGCCAGTGCCCGAACGCCGAACCTGAACGCAGGTTCAGGTTCGGTTCGGCGTTCGAACGGTTTCGAACGTGAGCAAAATTCGGCCTTCTCGGTGATGAAAAAACTGGTTCCTAATGATAAGTGGTGGACGTTTCTTTGAACTCACCTCGTCAATTGCATCTAGAGTAGGCTCTGGTGCCTAAATCACCCCCTAAATCAATGAAATCCCACGGTTGAAAATTTTTGCATTCTGAAATTAGACAAGAGGGCCGTGAGATCCAAGTGAAATTGACCCCAGGTCAGGCCTTGGATTGCAGAGGCATAGACCTAAAGAAGTGAAGGTCAGAATCAACTACCAAACATCCAAAATATGTTGAAATCCGCTGAAGCCCACCAGTTTTTGAATACTTTCGGTTCGGGGTTCGGTTCAGGTTCAACGTTGCGGCTTGAGGCGTGAACGCCGAACCTGAACGCAGCGTTCGGTTCGGGGGCTGGCTGAACGCGAACCTGAAAAATGTGTTCGGTTCGGGTTCGGTTCAGGTTCGGACCGATTTCCGAACCGAACCTTGCCAGCACTATGCGTATCATGCATTCTCCGAGTCGACACAAAGAACTTAGAATACTCCATCAAAGAGTCGCGCCGCGGGGTCCTAAAGGGTCGGATCTTTAGTAGTCGACCTGCCTACCTACTGCAGAATCCCAAAAAAATTGAACAGAACACACTTGTGTACATATGTTCAAGATTTCGCTGCAGATCAATAAGTATGTCGGGCGGCGACCGAAATCAGCCGGGAAGCCAAATGGGGACTCGTACTGCCACGCGGAGCGTTGGCCTCAAGCACAAGTGACTTACGGCGTTCTGATGGCGTTTGAATCGTCCTTCTGACTACGACGTAGGTATATTTAACAGACGTACACTTCAAAAAAATTATTCGTACAGCCCCAAATCCTATCAAAATGAAATCAGCTCCTCAGCACAAAAGGAAAGAAACGAAATCACCTTATCAATGAGCCTCCGTGCGATAGGATGGAACCCCTCCTTGTTCTTCGCCCACAACTCCAAAGCAAACTTTTCATCGACCTTGAAGACGGCCTTGAAGATGGGCCGGCAGAATTTCATACGGCCCTTGATGACAGCTGTGCCGTCGTCCCCGACGACCCACTTGCCCGCGTCTGTGGCAAAGTGCTTGGCGGCGTCCGAAGTGGGCGGCGCGAGGGCGAGGGCATAGAAGCGGAGCCGGACCTCGGCGTTAGGGGTGCTGGAGAGGCCGTACAAGGTGCCGAGGTGCTCGAGGTGCGAGAAGGGAAGGGCTGGGAGGGCTTGGAGACGCTCGAGGAAAACGACTGTGGAATTATTAGTCGAGATAATGCAAGGAGAAGCAGATACGGGTCGTACTGGTCTGATTTGAATTGAAGTCGTCGAGATCGATCTTCTGGAACTCCGTGAGCTCGGTCGTCGAGCGCGAGGCATCCCAGCGGTCGGCGAGGGCATACGCGGCTTGAGCCAGCGTCGTGTCGTACGTCATCTTGACCGGCAACTCCACTCCCTCGCCGTAGAACCACGCCTGGAGCACACTCAGTCAGGGAAACAAGCGAGGGAAGCGGAGAAAGAAAACTCACGTTCCAGTCGATACTGTCCAGTAGCTTGACCTTCTCGGGCCCACCATTCTTGGTGTAATATTCGTACAAATGAGCCTTCCACTGCCCGGTGGTGATGCTCTTCCCGATGAAGGTACTAACATAGTCCTTCACATACGGAAGGAAGACGTCCACACCACCGATCGTCTGCTCTATATACGTAGATTGTGAATATATGCAAACCGCGATGAAATCGACTGCAGCTTACCAATATGCAGGATGAGATTCGACCCCTTCTCGTAGGGAACGCGCGAATACGCGTCGTCCGGATCCTCGCCCTTCTGAAATTCGATGACGAGTCGCTGGTAGCGCGGTGTGTTGGCGTATCGCTCGAGGTCGTCCACAAGCGCCTTGGCGCCGATGATGTACGAGAAACCGCGAGCTGCCGGCTCGTACAGGACGCCAAGCAGGAGCCGCTCCATGTAGACAGTCCAGCCCTCGTTGAGCCAGAAGTGGTTCGCGTGGGCGTGGCTGGATTGCAGGTGAGTAGAGGAAGAGTAGGAGGGAGTCGCCGTACGTGACGCCGTTGCCGAAGAAGGAGTGAGTGAGCTCGTGCACTACCACGTCGACCAGGGTCCGGTCTCCGGTGAGGAGAGCTACAAAATATTAGTACATGTTGGAGCTGAATCAAGCGCGCGTACTCGGCGTCAAGAACGAGATACAAGCATTTTCCTACGTTCAAAGGATATCAACGAAATCAAGGACACAATAAACGGCCTACCATTCCACCGTAGGGGAAAGACGGAGGAAGGACCAGCAGATCGTACACGCCAAATTTGTAGGGGATGACGATTTTTTCTTCGGCGGCAAGAAACCTCGCAGTGTCCTCGCTAAATTCCCAATATGCCGCATCGATAAGCTCAGGCTCTGCCCAGATCCCGGTCCGCCATTGTTTGTCTTCGAATTGCGGGAACGGGCGGTATCGGACGTTGCCGCAAGCTATCGCGAGCAGGTAGGAGGGGATCGGGACTGGCTGCACTGGGTATGAGTTTCGCCATGGGTCGAGTTAAGAAAGCGCACCTGGTCATATGTATACGTGACGATGTCCTTCCCGATGACTTTCCCGTCGTGCGCAGGGCCATCGGATGGTGGAGAGACGCGAATTGCGGAGAGGAGCACCGGGAGAATGGATGCGACTTTGGCCGAGTATGTCTAAAACGCTTAACTGAGCGGGATTGCAAGCATTTTTGGTGATACACACAATTTTGACAGAGGGACTGTCTGAAGAAAGTTAGTAGATGTTTCTGGTAAATTGGACTGCCAAAAATACCCTGTGTCTGGAGAAAGTTAATATATGTTTCTTCCGAATTGGGCTGCCAAAAAATACCGGAGCAAGAGCGCGTGCATGGATTGGCTGACACTGGCTGAAGAGGTACGGAAATTGCTTTCCCTGAGTCTGTCTGAAGAGAATGAGCACGACGGACATATTGCAGAGGACATGCGGTACTCCTTCTCGAGCCACTGGAGCGCCGTACAGTCCTTGGTGGTCTTGTAGAATACGGTAACGTCGATCGATGTTCCGGATCGCAAGCCCTTGGGCAAAGAAACATGCAGCGCCGAGCCCATGACTTCATGCTTGGGCTTGAGGTCGTACTGAATCCCAGATCAGCGTCGTTCTCGCGACGCGAAGATGTACACTACCGAGACCGCGGAGCCATTTATTTCAGCGCCAGATATTTCGAGATCTCCGGTGTCGAATCTAACACTCAATGAACTTCGCGGGTTTCCGGTGCTAAGCAATCCTTACATAGCCTCCTCCACATCGTCCGCGAGCACATTCATGCGATGGGTGGCAGAACCCGAGACGATTCGCGCCGTAAAGTCGACAGACCAATCGAATGTAATGTGCGCCGATGCAATCTGCGAATAATTCGACTGAGTAGTAGGATCTAGGTCCTGCATTGCGCAGCGCTGCAGGAGTGTGGTTGCGGTAAGCAGTAAGGAAGATGACCGTTGGAAGCAACGAAGCCGTCGAAGCGGTCCGAAAATGCCGACCGTGACGGCCCGGATACGCTTTGGCTTCCCCGCTGACCAACTCAGCACCGGCAGGACAAGCCTGAGTTTCAAGTTTCAACCAGCCGCTGCGTTGCGAACTAGTACTCTGCCCAACTTTTCAAGCCTCAAGCTTCAAGTTCCCAGCAACTTTCTTTTCGCCATCATGATCTCATTCAATTGCATCCAGCGCAAGCACCGTGGCACTCGATTCACGCTGTTCAAGTTCTTCGTCACCCTAATTCGCTCTTTGTCGGGGAACTCTTCAAATTTTGGTAGAACTCAATTCGAGCCCTGCGAGCGGCACTGGCAGTGTAGATGGGAAATACTCAATTCTCGGAATCTCTCAGCATGGACGCCCTGGTTTTTTCTACTGACATCTTGTCTCTCTTCCGAATGCATGAACTCAAACCGTCGTTGTTTGTGGTACATCTTGACTTTCGTGCTCATTAATTCGCGCGTCGAATGCCCGGAGTTTGGACAAGGATTCTCATCATCCTTTGCATCAGACACAGATTCTCCGTTCTGAGTCAAATATAGCCGACTCTTCATTTGTTTTGCCTCAAGGTGAACCTGTGAATTTGTACACTCAAAACGGTGGTCTCGGACTGAACGGCGGCCAATTTCCATCATGATCACTCTCTCAGGCAAAAATGCGAGTCAGGACTGTCCGATTGGCCGCCGGTTCTTTCTTTGAAATCTCTCTGTGGGTCCCGCGGCGCCTACAAAATTTCCTCGCCCTCGCGCAATTCCTTCGAGATTTGGGCTACAATCCAAGCTCTTCTATCCCTATCTCTTTGCATCCGATGAAATTTAGCCCATACTGAGCGAAAGGGTCGCCCTCGGGCCCGAGAAACCCAACACACTCTTCTGACGATACGCAATGAGTTTTCCACAGCATTTCGCGTATCAAGGTCGCTAGCCGGAAGCGGAGTCCTCTGCTTCGAGGGTATGACGACGGCGGTGGAACGAGTATGCCCAGTTCAACGTTGAAACGTTGATCCATCAAATTGAACTAAAGCAGACTAAACGCTTGAGGATCCACGAACCGAAGTGTTCCACGAGGTTTTTGCCATTGTTCTTCCCATCTGACAGAATATATCGGGGTTGCTGCGAGCAGAAAAACTTTTTGTCTGTGGGTGCGCACACATGGGCGCACGATCGAGTGTCGAATTTGGATGTGATTCATGCTACAATAAACGCGGCAGACTCCATTTTAGTTGCGGCTTCGTCTCCGACCTCCATTTTTTTTTTTTGCTGCATACGATTCCACAAAGTAGGATAAAATACAGAATTCACACCGATGACTCTCTCTCCTGTAAACTTGAGTCGCGCTCTTCTAAATCGGAGCCTTGTGTAAACATATCGTGAGATTTGAAACATCGATGAGTATGGATGCATCCTCACCTCCTGAATCATGCTCCGACGCAGACTGCGGGGCTTCGTTGGAAACACTGTCTAAAGGACCATCGTCTGACTCTGAATCAGACGATGAAAGGTGGTAAACCGGGGTAGTATCGACCATTGTCAAAACTAAGTTGCGGAAAAACTTCACGCATTCCGATGCCGTGGGTCGCTGGTTGGGATTCTGACTCGTCATAAGTTCTGCCAACTCCCGGAATATCTCAAGTCCTTCGTACGTCTACATACAATCGCAGTGAATTAGGTATCTGCATCTTAACGATGTGCAGAACATACCTCGATTAGCTTCATAATAACATTGCCAAGTTGGTATATGTCGACCTTGAACGGATTGTAGGAAACGGTATCGGACAGTTCGGGAACGGTTTTATCTTGGCCATATCTTCCAATTTCGCGGGCATCGTCTATTGACATATGGGCTGGAAACATCGACGAAAGTCCGAAGTCGATAATGAAGTATTCCACAGGGAATACAGTGTGCCGTGGCTCCGAATCGATGCCAACGACTGTACCGGTATGAGTATACGGCGCAGTAAAATGCCATCCTTTCGGAATAACACGGGAGCCGTCCATCATTAAATTTCCGTGGCATAGATCCCTGCAAATAAGCCATGAGCTTTAATTCCTCGCCATAAGCCCGACCAACCTGTGGGCCACACGATTAATATGCAGATATTCCATTCCCTGGTTCGTCGTCAGAAAAGACAAGGCTGATAGGAACCAAGGATCTTCCGACCTGTAGAAATTGGTCCAAAGCCTCGCGCACTTCCCCTATTTGTTCGAATGGAGGGTCGTCGAATTCTCGAAGAAAGGGTAAGACGATAATTCCAATTATGTCTTGCTCAGGTTCCGAGAGGTAAATGACATCCAACAATGTTACGCATCGATTATGGGGGTTATCGTCACGAATTTTTTGTCCAAAGTGGCGAGTCAAGGTGAGCTCATCCGACCACTTTCTGACAATTTTCAGGACGACTTTCACGTTGTCTGCGATGCGAGTGGCGTCCAATACATTTCCGCGCTTAGGAAGATTATCAGTTGAGACGGCGGCATTGCCAAAGAGTCCAACGTACTCCTACAGTTGACAAAGAGTCCTCGAAACGAGGAGGCCATATCTCTTCATTCCCCGGCAACTCCCAGGTAGGTATCCAATCCGGGTGGTATCGGGGGCGCAAGGCGTAGCCACGAGAGAGTAGAAATGGCTGCTGATTCACCCACCATCGCTCACTCGGTAGAAGACGCTTGCTACGCTCTCTAAGTTGGTTCCACTGTTCAGCCTCGAGACCATAAGGCACTGACATGTTTGTCGAGAGTTGGGTGAATTCTAACCGGTCCGATGGTCCGAACTGTGAACGTGAGAAGATCTTTCCTGGTTGACGCGAACTTTCACTAACTCAAACGATCCTAAACGATCGAGATCTCGCTGTGGGCGTCTACTATGGGTTCCCGAGTCAACAAATGGAAGGCTTGTACTCGGTATCATTAACCCCCACCAGGATTGGTATAAAATAACATTTTCCGTGACTTAAACTCACCGAGTCGCCGCTTCGCTTTTCTGTTTACGCACCCCTTCGAATGCCTCCTCTCATCCGGCCCAAGACGAGTTTTCGTAATCTGAGGCTCCCGGATGAATTGAAAGACGAATCCCATCTGTTACGCCGTGCCACCAATGAGATAGGGGCTTTGGAATCCGAGCTGAAATCCGAGTTAGACACAGCGTTGAAAGAAGATACTCGACCAAGGGCAGAAAAGTTGGTATTTGTCTTCGTTTCAACAACAAATCCTGAGTGACATTATTCCAGGCTCCGAGACGACCACAACGACCTGGAGGCCCGGTACAATAGGCAAGTCTCTCGCGGTCCGACGGATCCAGCCCTGAAAGGCGATCTCGTTCAACACAAGAAACGCTCCAAGCATGTCCACAAACAGTATTCTGTGAGTGGAATTTTACGTCCTTCTGATACCCTCGTCATTATCACTGCCTACGAACATAGAAATCCTCTGAGGAGACTCGCCTCCTGAGAGAGAAAGCCGCTCGCGAATTCGCCGCCGGACAGCTCACGGAAGCCGACGTCGAGGAGGAACGGCGAAAGCGTCTCGAAGAGGCGACCGAGGCCGAATGGGACGACCGCTACGACCGGTGTGTTTTCACTTCCAACCGTGAGTCCGACGTATGCTTACTTTCGTCCAGATATGACCGCCAAACCGGGTAGAGAACTCATGATCATGTCTCTCGTTTATCTCATTTTCCTCGTCAAGATCCCATAGATACCCGGACGGGTGTGCAGCAGCGTTGCGTAGTTTTTCGTGGTCTGACCATTTGCAGAACTTCACGGCCACCAGTGCCACAGAGGTAGGTATATAGAAATTGCCGGAAATGCCATTTCTCATTCAACCTCAAGTTATTCAAGCCCTCATTTGCCTCACCGATCTAGGTGCCAACGTCTCTTGCTGCTGCTGCATGATACTGACGAGTATATATTCATTCAAAGATCAGTGCAGGTCTACGGGCCAAACCATGTCATGGCTGGACAGCCGATCGTGACGGCGACGGGGACGCATATCATTGGTCGTGAGAGCATTGAAGAGTTGAGTCTTTCGATAATTTTAGATTGTCACTTATGCTTGCTCCCAGGTACGATCGTGCCCCGGTCATGTAATACTTTTACCGGACTTCGCAGAGAGGACTGACACAAAATATCCAGCCCGTCCTTACCCCACCCTCGCCGTCGTTCGCCACCAAAGCCCCCACGCAACCCGAACGAGTGAGTACGTTTATCTATTATCTTCATGAACCGAAATCTTACCCCCCCTGGCCCCAGGCCGGCCCGTATACGCCAGCCCCGCGGTCCTCCTCGTGGTGAACAGCTCCGAGCGCAGAATCCCCCCCAATTCGGGGGCAACCAGCCGGATTATATGCAAGCAAATTTCGAATCTCTCTTAAATGTCGCAACTAACACCGCAAGACAGGCAGACAACAAGGTAATTGTAGATTGACAAAGGCCCTGATCGTATTTATCTATCCCGAGCGTTCAAGGGTATATGGATCGCACCATACTCCGGAACGTCGCGAGAATCAAAATTTCAATACGTGAGTCGCCTCGCCAATGACTCCCAGCTCAAAAATACAACTGAAATACAATCTAGGAGACAAGGTTCAGGACATTCTCCCTACGCAAGGTGAGTCGGACCTTTTTCTTCTTACCCAAGATAACTCATCTCTTCTGGAGCATGTCTACCCCGGCGGTCAATCACCCTGTACAGTGAGTCGCTGCGACGTGGATGAAAATTGACAGAATGTTCAAAGAAATTCAGGTATCCGTCTCACTCGAATTATCCCTATCCTGGACCGCCTACGTATGATCTTCCGTTTTCTGCTTCCTCATTTAACTCACAATCAAACAAGTTCGAACTACGGTCCGCCTCAAGGAGGGTGAGATTTACTTATAGAGCCCACTTCCCCGATTTCCTCACAATTGCTCAAGTTCAACCTATGGCCAGCCTCAAGCAAGGTGGGTAATTAATGTCGCACACACGTATTATTTACGATATGCCGTGCACAGTGGCAGTGGATCCGGACTTCCAGCACATGCACAGAATTCCCAGTTTCAACCAGGGTGCGTAGCGGCTGTCGATTCGATATTCGCGTCGTTGAATAAATTTTAAACACAGGCCCCCGTCGTCGAACTTCTATCAACAACAACCGTAAGTGGGGCCATACCCAGTTTTCTTCCTTGTTAATCCTGAGAGATGTTCACAGTCCTTGGGCTTATGGAGGACACCCCAATAAGTGAAGTTCGATTTGACGATGTCGAATCCAACTAATCGAGAATGGCAGCCCGTACGGACAAGGTTATTAACCACCCTGGACAAGGTTATGAGCAAAGGTTCCACTCATCTGCGAGGGTACGCATATTCGGCCTTGCACCTGCGTCATGTTTGATCACTCGTGCATGCGCAGGCATTATAATCAGCGAATGCGCTCAAGCCTCAGAACTTTATTCCGAGATTTTTCAATGAATTGAACACGCCCATTTACGACCCCATGCAGACTTCCCTTGGTCCTTGTATTTTATAATGTACATTTTGTACGAGTCATCGAACGACATTTCACAAAGTTTTATGCAACAAAATCGGTGATTCATGAGCTGGTGGATGGTAGTTTAGTCGCCTAAACTTCGCTCTGAACAGGGTTGCGTCACATTCAAATAATATACGGCGCAAGCGGCAAGATTGTTTTCAAGGAGGGTCAATCAGAAGACGCATTCCGAGAACAGGGGATCGAACTGGCGGAGGAATGGGAATACAAGAATCCCTTTATTTATACCTTGTCGTATTCAAACTTTGAAGTTTCGAAATGTAGTCTCGAGTAAAGGAACACTCCGATTACTCGAGGCAGGCTCCATGGTAGATAATCCCCGAGATACCAGGATATGTCCATCTCCTGGGACGAAGATGCGAGTTTGAGAACAACTTTCACGTTGTCCGCTATCCGGATGGCATCGCAGACGCTATAAACTTCGATTAAAAGAGAGAGTAGAGAGAAGAGAAGGAAAATTTACTATCTTGATGGGCAGAGAGTTCACTAGATGCTCGGCGTCTACTTCTTCGCTCGCAAGGTGCGTCACCGTCATTCCCCCACCTCGTTAATGCGTTCGTTTGCAGCCATTCCCTCATGGTAGCTCCCATGTCGGCGTCCAGTTCGGATTATAACGTGGGCGTAATACATAACCACGCGAGAGAAGAAATGGCTGGTGCTCAACCCACCATATCTTTCTCTCTCGTAGGCCGCTGTTCCCGCGCATGCGAGCCAGATACAACCCAAAGTTTGCGCTTGTGGGACATATGTGCTGACTCGAAATCATCCGACGTCGATGATGTGAAGTCGAACCAAAGGACTTGAAGCTCAAGCATTTGGTGCCCAAAAGAGCGCCTGGATCAGCGCATGGAATGACAAATAGAATTGCTTCGCGTTCAAATCGAGGCAAGAGTCGAGGTCACCGAGATAGCTGGATCAGGAGGAACTTGAAGTGAGGCTAAACTGAATTGTGGGTATTTGGTGAAGAGAAAATATTGCGACTCGACCGCAGAAGGATAACTATGAGAGAATCATTTGTTTCGAGAGAATGGCAGGAAGAAAGAGGCCAAAGGCTTTTGTGTCAAACACAAACAAATTTTGAAATCGATTGATTTCACTTTACGACATCCGACATCTCCTTTGCTGCGGTCTCTCTCGACGCCATGTCCAACCTCGACGTAGGTGCTTCAAAAGTATACACAGCTCAATTCTAATCAACTATAGCGCGCCATCGAGATCGTGCAAAAGGCCATTGAGGAGGATGTGAAACAGAACTATGCGGAAGCCTACAAGCAGTACCAGAACTCGCTCGACTATTTCATGCTTGCTATGAAATGTGGGTGGCCCTCCTAGTCCAACCATTTGATTTTAAACAACGGCCAGACGAAAAGAACGAGAAATCGCGTTCTCTCATCCGCGCCAAGATAAATGAATACCTCGCACGCGCAGAGACGCTCAAGGAGCATCTGGTGAATGGGGAGAAGAACAAGAACGTAAAGGCCGCCGTGGCCAATGGCGCGAGTGGCACAAAGAAGTGCGTGCGGCCCTCTGCTGCGAGTAGTACTTACTTTCCTTAGAGATGAGTCGTCGTCCGACCCCGAAATCGACAAGCTGCGCGGCGCCCTTTCCCAGGCGATCGTCTCCGAGAAACCCAACGTCAAGTGGGACGACGTCGCCGGTCTCGAAGGCGCCAAAGCCTCGCTCAAGGAGGCCGTCATCCTGCCCATCAAATTCCCCCACCTCTTTACCGGCAAACGCACACCATGGAAGGGTATCCTGCTCTACGGCCCCCCTGGCACCGGCAAGAGCTACCTCGCCAAAGCCGTCGCTACAGAGGCCAAGAGCACCTTCTTCAGCGTCAGCTCCAGCGACCTCGTCAGCAAGTGGCAAGGTGACTCTGAACGGCTCGTCAAGCAGCTCTTTGAGCTCGCGCGCGAGTCGAAGCCCTCAATCATCTTCATCGACGAGATCGACTCGCTTGCCGGGTCAAGGAGCGAGACCGAGTCGGAGGGCTCGCGACGGATCAAGACCGAGTTTCTGGTGCAGATGAATGGGGTGGGGCACGACGATACCGGTGTGCTCGTCCTCGGCGCCACCAACATCCCATGGCAGCTCGACAACGCCATCAAGCGGCGGTTTGAGAAGCGTATATACATACCCCTGCCCGGCCCCGAGGCGCGGCGGCACATGTTCGAGCTCCACGTCGGGGACACACCGTGCGTGATGGCGCCGAAGGACTATCGTATGCTCGCGGACCAGACGGAGGGCTACTCGGGGTCGGATATATCCACGATCGTGAGGGACGCGTTGATGCAGCCCGTACGGAAGGTGTTGTCAGCGACGCACTTTAAGCGTGTGGAGGAGGATACGAAATGGACACCGTGTTCGCCGGGGGACCCGGACGCGGTGGAGAAGAGCTGGACGGATGTGGACTCGGATGAGTTGTTGGAGCCGCCGTTGAAGATTGCCGACTTTTTGAAGAGTCTGTCGACGACTCGGCCGACGGTGACGGAGTCGGATATAAAACGACACGACCAGTGGACGAAGGAGAGCGGTGCGTCTTACTTTCCCTTTCGTTCTTCTCTCAAATCTTCTCACTTACGACCGTGTGACTTTGCAGGTAATGACGGGGCATGACACGATATAATAACGAGGACGGACTGGAATCATACTACTTATATTTTTGTGCATCTACGCTGTATTACGAATGGCTTTCTAGATAAGACATTTGGGAACCTGGGACCTGGGACTTGCAATGGCTGAACGAACGCCCTTGTGAGTCGGCCTTTGTTGCTTCGTGAGTACGCCGCATCCTCCCTAGATTTCGTCCGCGTCGTGCGTTCTTATTCTCCATTAGAGTCGGTAACGCGAGCAAAGGTCGCCGTCTTCTCCGCCCTGAACGTGGATCCACCTTTGCCCGCCGACCCTCCCAACGTCCCCTATGCTATGTCGTGCGCGAAAATCGCAGATCTCGCCCCTCGATGAAATGCCTCGGTTTTCGCTGGATACCTTGTCCACTTACGACTCCCGTTACAGCCCAATTCCACTTCCACCTCAATGCGCGAATCGCAGATCCCGCCCCTCGATGGCCGCCTCGTCTCAGTACCTTGTCCTCAATTCAATTCTTACGAACACCGTTACAGCGGGCGCCGCACACAATCGCAGGCTGTCTCCGTCTCCGCCAATTGAACCTGCCACCGCATCCGGGCCCTGCGCGTGCGGGAATAGACAGAGGCACCTCCGTCTTCTATATGCCAAAGACCAAAGCGAAACGCCTAAAAGTGGTGTTATTGTTCCCAAATAGGTTACTTACTTCCTTCCTTTCTTGGCTTCGCGCCGATCATCCTGTTTGAAGCTTCGTGGGGATTTGGATATTCATTCATTGTGATTCTAATGTTGTCATGGCCATGTGGGGGCGGCGTACGATGGATAGGCGGGCTGTGCGTACAACATGCGCAGGGTCCAGATCTAGACACGGGTCCAGAGTAGTAAACGCCGCAGAGAACAAGCACTCTGGGCTGGCGCTCCACCGCAGCGGTGGCGGTTGCGCTTGTCTGCTCTTGTGCGCTGAGACGGACACGGAGACAGGCGGAAAACAAGGCTCGCGGGAGCCTGGAGGTCGCCGTCCCCTCGATTCCCCTCATCGGAATTCGGAATCTCCGTCTAAAATTCTTCCTAAAGCCTTTTGTGTTTTTGTTTCGTGCATTTGGTGGCGCGGGGAAGTCCGTTTACTGACTTCCTTCATTCATGCGGTCTAATATTAATTTTCGCTCATTTTGCCCTTCATGCGTGCTTTTTTCGGTGAGTTTGAAATCCACTTGGGGTCCTACCTACCTTCTTTCGTACTTGATGCGGGTGTTGGCAACTGATATTTGAGGGACACAAGCAACTATGTAGACGATACACGATGTGGGGTCGGTACAAAGGAGATAGATAGGTAGATAGGTGGTAGGTTTGGGTAAAAAGACAAGAAGGAATAAGTCCAAGGGGTCAGGTGGAAAGGGAACAGATAAGCGATGTTCTGCCTACTGTCGTTTGTTCAGGTTTTGTTGAGCCAGACCTCAGGTCTTGGAATAGAGCAGAATTCTAGATAAACTGGCAGTGCTGAGTACATGCTCCTTATCCATGGCAGCAGATTGAAGTATGAAAGACGGCTACATTGAAGAATGAGAGAAGACTAGTAGAACACATAGGCCGTTAATTATCGAAACCGACTAAAGAAGCCTTCTTCGGCAAAAGTCTGCCTCAGAAAGTCCTTCCGAAGCAACTAATGTTGCATGAAGGGTTGTCTTTGGGCCTTGGAAGGAGATGGATGCTAAAAGTTATGCCTTTTGAAATTCCTTGGAAGTAGTAAACCAACTTTGGACTAGTGAGGGTCTGCACCTATCTATTTCATCAATATTGCCCCAACGTAAAAATTACTAGCAGAACACACCTAGGAGCGCTTGAGGTTGCTGCGACTCAGCATCCGAGTCGCTTTAGAGTCTGTCTGCCCCTTCCCCGAAGTAGAACTCATCAAAAGAGAGCTCAATTGAAGGAAATGCGCGGCGGTAGATGTCCTTGGAGAGCTGCCTTTTTCCACTAACGTATATCCCCTCCAATGTGCACCCAGATTTCGACACAAAAATTATGAGGGAATTAACGGGATCACTCCCAAGGATCTGTTCCTCGACTTGGAGGTGGCGCAGAGTAGGAACGACGAAGGTCTCCAAATACCCCGATGTTTTGGTCGTGTGGCGATGCGGCTCCAAGGTCAAGGACTCCAGACGCAGAAGCGTCACATCGGGCCGAGGCTGGACACCGTCATTTCCGGCGATAATTAACTTGCAATACACCAAGTTGGATGTTAGCTGCAGGACAGCAGCACATTCCTGGGGGAACAAGTAGTGCAGTGTCAGCTCAGTCAGCTGCGCCCACGGAAGAACGACCGCATGGAGGGCGTTTTCGTTGAGGGCAGCCGAGCGCAGGAGCGGCGCATCCAGAAAGACGACGGGCTCGGGAGACATTTGGGCATAGTCGAACGCTAGATCTAGGTGGCGGAGGAAAGGCGTCGGACCTTCCTCGATGACCAACAACGAGGATACCCAGAGGGAGACTTTGAGATACTCCAAACGCGTGCACTGGGCTGACGAGAACATGAAACCGCGCGTCGAGGAATATGCCTTCGATATTTCAATGGAGAACGGGCAGCCCAGTGATCTCCTGTCGAGTTCGCACATCTGTTGTACATAAGGAATAGTGTCGCCTTTAGACGACAGACGCATGGCTCTCCAGAGCGTAGGAGTGGCCAAAGCAATATCCCGCCATTGGCGGCAGATTTGTGTGAGGTTGGTTGGTGAGAGAATTCCAGCGGGAGGCGGGCATTCGGGGTACACCGGCAGGAAGTGGATGAAGATCTCGCAAATGATTTCCGTGGGCAGCGTCAAGACGGGGTATTTGTAGGAATCGAGCTGCTCTTGCACCAGCGCCGGCTGAGCGTTCACCATCGAGAGGGAGGAACGCTGAGGATCGACCACGAGCTCGTCTGTGAGAGCTAGGATTTGAGCGTCTAGATCTGCGGCCTGAGCACGCTGAGCCTCGAGGGTGGCCATCGTGGCCGTCTGAGGTTGACTTGGTAAGTCTAGTCAAAGCGTGAGAAATGAAGGCGTGCGCCGGCCGGGCCGCGAATCCTTCCTCAACTTGAACCATGACGTCTCCGTTGTCTCCGTTGCACTATTCTTTTTTCAGAAAAAGGCTGTCTTCACGCGCTGGGAAGAACCTCGAGTAAGAAAAACCCGAACTTCTGTCCAATCTGTGCCTCTGGAAGTGGTATGCAGCCTTCCCTTGTATCACGTCTTAACGTCAAGTTTGTTTCTTGCGACTTGAACTGTCGTATCTGGCGGCGCAAGGGAGACGGGTGAACGATGGGAACGAGACAGGTGCTATGTTTGAGACTTTGCCTCTGCAACCGGACATGTACATTTATCCTATCTAGACTCGGAGAATCCGCGACTGTTCAAGAAGTCAAACTGCGTCAAAAGACCTCTGCTCCACCAAGCTCCACCCTCGAAGAACCCGAAAGGCGTGCTGACGCAAGAACGAGAGCAGGTCCGCACAGAACGGGGGAAACCGCGATTGGAGAAAATTGAGAGCGGGATGGATATCAACACAGAACCCTCTGTTGAGGCAGAGGAGATTCTTTCTGACTTGGGAGTTCCTACCTGTTGGAGCGCGTACACTTGGCTATTCTACTCGGTACGTCTATTGAGGCACCTCCGTCGTTATTGCTGCAGAAGCACTACTGTGATATCACTGGAGGTTTGTTTCTTCATTCGTCTCGTCTTTATATAGGTCACCGAGAACGAATCTTCTTGGTCGCCCCGGTATAAAGTCTGGTTTGCGAGACTAGTCTTCTTGATACTCATGCTAGAGCAGGCTCGTTACATGGACCCTGCAAAAAAAAATTGCGATACCACAACAAAAGTATCTACGAATTATTCGCCGGCTGGGCGGAGCGCACACGTAACTAAAGGGCTTGTGCGTCAACTTTTTCCTTTCCCTCCATGTCCCGTCTTCTTATTTTGCCTTAACTTTTTAGAACCAGTTCTGTCAAAGAATATCTACCCGGCTTGTGGTTTCTGTCTTGAAAATCTCTCGTGCTCAACCTGTGCCGACAACTTTTAAAACAGCTCGTGGTATAACTTAAAAATGTGTTGGTTCATCGTAAGGCATGATCCAATCTGTATTCTGGCTGTACGTTCATTTTGTTCAAGTTTTGTTGAGCCTCGGGTCCTGCAATAGAGCAAAATTCTAGATACACTGGTCGTGCTTGCTTTCATCGCGGCATATTGAATAAATAAAGAACGAAAACATTAAAGAACGAAAGACGGTTAGTAGAACACAGAGGCCATTTTGTCGAAAATACGCCTTCTTCGGCGAAAGTTTGCCTCAGAAAGTCCTTCTGAAGCAACTAAGTTGCATGAAGGGTTTTGTCTTTGGGCCTTGGAAGGAGAAGGACACTAAAATTTATGCCTTTTTGAAATCCCCTGGAAGTAGTAAACCTCCTTTGAACTAGTGTGGGTCTGCACCTATCTATTTTATCAATATTGCGCCGATGTAAAATCACTGGCAGAACACACCTAGGAACACTTGGGGTTGCTACTAAACAGAATCCGAGCCGCTCTCGAGTTCGTCTGCCCTTTCCCAGACCTAGGCCTCGTCAAAAGAGAGCTCGATTGAAGGAAATGCGTGGCGGTAGACGTCCTCGGAGAGCCGCCTTTTCCCGCTAATGTATATCGCCTCCAATGTGCATTCAGACTTCGACACGAACGTCGTGAGGGAATCAACAGGCTCGCTCCCAAGGAGCTGTTCCTTGACTTGTAGGTGGCACAGAGTAGGCACGATGAAGGTCTCCAAATACCCCGATGTTTTGGTGTTGAGGCGATGCGGCTCCAAGGTCAAGGACTCCAGACACAGAAGCGTCACATCGGGCCGAGCCCGATGGACACCGCTACTTTCGGCGATAGTTAACTTGCAATACACCAAGTTGGATGTTAGCTGCAGGACAGGAGTACATTCCTCGGGGAACACGCGGTGCAGCGTCAGCTCAGTTAGCTGCGCCCACGGAAGGACAACGGCCTGGATGGCGTTATCATTGAGGACAGCCGAGCGCAGGAGCGGCGCATCCGGAAAAACGACGGGCTCGGACATTTCGGGATATTGGAACGCTAGATCTAGGTGACGGAGCAAAGGCATCGGGCCTTCCTCGATGACCAACGACGAGGATGCCCGGAGGAGGACTTTGAGATACTCCAAACGCGTGGACTGGGCTGACGAGAACATGAAACCGCGCCTCGAGCCATATGGCGTCAATATTTCAATGGAGAACGGGCAGCCCAGTGATCTCCCGAGCCAGATTGAGATATTGAGTTCGTGCATCTGTTGTACAACTCCGGCATCTTCAGGGCACATATACACGGCTCTCCAGAGCATAGGAGTAGCCAAAGCAATATCCCGCCATTGCCGGCAGATCTGTGTGAGGTTGGTTGGTGAGAGAATTCCAGCGGGAGGCGGGCATTCGGGGTACACCGGCAGGAAGTGGATGAAGATCTCGCAAATGATTTCTGTGGGCAGCGTCAAGACGGGGTATTTGTAGGCATTGAGCTGCTCTTGCACCAGCGCCCGCTGAACCTGCAACGTCGAGAGGGAAGAGCGCCGAGGATCGACCACGATCTCGTCCGCGAGAGCTAGCATTTGAGCGTCTAAATTGGCGGCCAGAGCACGCTGAGCCTCGAGGGTGGCCATCGTGGGCCGCTGGAAGAGGTTCACTATTTCATTTGAGATTTTTTTTTCCGACTCTACGCATACACACCTGCCTCAGTGCCTGAGTAGAGAGTTTGCTGTAAGCGTGAGCGTTCAATCATCACTCGCGCCGGCCGGGCCGCGAAGCCCAAACCAAGCCCAAACACCATCGTTCCTTGATCGTTCCATAGCTATCGCAGCGAGCCAAGTCAACTAACAATGCTCGCCCTAGTTCCGCAGATTCGTTTCACAACGCGGTTCCGCCTTTTGAAACTCGCATTCGTCCCAAATTCCGATTCACCTCCCGTTCCACTCCAAACGTCTACACTACGTCCACACCGTTGAATCCAGCTAGTCCAACGTTACCATCCCGGAGCCCTTCCGAACCATTTCGACCGAATGACCTGTGTCAGCGCCGCCTTACAGGATGCACTGGCCGTACTGAGTCGCTTTCGTGCAGGCCACTCTTTTGCTCCTATAAGGAAGCCAGGTGCTCCTGCACTCGATGCGAAGTCTCCACCGTCTTTCCCTTCGTCCCCTACGCCCTGTGCGCCGACACCGGCACCGACTCGAAAGTCATACCTCCATTTAACCATCTCACTCCGTCTCAAGAAAGTCCACATTCACTCTTCACCAAATCCCCACCCATTCTATTTTGCCACCAATCCAGCTGTCTTGACCGGTTTTGGACTTCGTTGAATGCCATTCCAAGCGCTGATCCACGCGCTCCTTGGGCGCCAGACTGCACAAAGACTGCAAATCTCCGATTCCGCCCCTCAATGGAATGCCGGAATGTTGGAATGCGGCCTCTTCGATACCTTGTCCTCGATTCCAGTCTGGCTATTCTCTATCAGTCCTGAACGCGAATGTAGCCGTCCTCTGCAGTTGCCTGCGAGTGCCTGCCCTTCACAATGTCCTCCATGTCGTGCGCGCGAATCGCAGATCCCGCCCCTCGATGGGCGCCTCGTCTCGGTACCTTGTCCTCGATTCGATTCTTATGAAGCCCGTTGCAGCATGCACCGCACAAAATCCCAGGCTATCTCTGTCTCCGTCTCCGCCAATTGAGCCTCCCCATCCGGGCCCCGCGTGCAGAAATAAACAGACGCACATCCGTCTTCTACTTCCTTCCTTTCTTGGCTTCGCGCCGATCATCCCGTTTGAGGCTTGGATTCATTTATTACGATTCTAATGTTGACATGCACATGCGGGGGCGTACGACGGATAGGCCGCTGCCACGCGTAACAGTGTGCGCAGGGTCCAGACGCGGGTCCGGAGTAGCAAACGCAAGTGCTGGTCCGACCCGCGGGATACACATTCGCCCAGAATAAGGACTCCGGGCAGTTGAGACTCCACCGTAGCGCCTGTTTTGGGCCCCGGGTGCCTGCTCTTGTGCGCTTAGATGGACGCGTTACGGACGCGGACACAGGCGGAGACCGAGGCTCGCGGGAGCCTGGAGGTCGCCGTCTCCTCGGTCTATGATGATGACATCGGTATCTCCGTCCAAAATCCTCCTGACTCGGAATGCCTTCCCGTGCTTCGCTCTCAATGCGTTCACGGTTACGGTTACAGTTATGGTTAGTGGCGCGTGGACGGTGGAAGGCCGTACTTCGTGCGCCGTCTAATATCAATTTTCGCTCCTTTTGGTTTTGTGGGCGCTTGGCTGCGCGGGGAAATCCATTTGGGTTCCTACTGTATTTACCTTTTTGGTAAAGGGGGGATTTGCTGTCTCTTGTGCCTTTTTTTTTTTTTTGCTGGGTGCGATAAGCAACGAGTGATATTTGAGGGACGCAAGCAATTAGACAATACACGATGTGGGGTAGGTACAAGGGAGGTAGGTGGTAGGTGTGCGTAAAAAAACAAATGAAGGAAAGGTGTCGGTCCAAGGGGTCAGGTGGAAAGGGAACGGATAGTGGGAGTGGGGGTGGGGAATGAGGTAGCGCGGAGGGAGGAAGTAGTAGGGACAAGGCAAGGAAGGACACAAATAATTTACACGAACAAGGCAAGGGTGGGAAGGGAAGGATAAGTAGTAAGTACATAAATACAAAAATTAGAGGAGGGATACAGTATGGTCGTCGTCGTCGTGAAATCAACATTGGGAGGTGGGGCATCCATCCACCGGCATAAGGGCATAAGTATTGCTTCTCTAACGTAGCAGCGGAAGTGGGGAAAGTGGAAGAGAAGCAGGAAAGAAAGACGAATTCGATTCAATCGAATGTGGGCGGGCATGGGAGATTTCGTGAGTCAGTGAAACGGGAGTATTAGAGGGTGTTTTTAGTTCTAGTGGCTTGCGTGGCACTTCAAACAGGTAAGTTAGTGATTGGGTCGGGTAGGCCGGAGGAGGAGAAAGAGGACGCACAGCGTAATAAAATTATTGTATATACACGAGTGCGCGGCGCGCTGGTGCGCTACTTAGCACAGCTGGCGCCCGCGGACCCAGGATTTGCGTTCGTACTAAGAACAATCAGTCTCGAAAATATGGAAGGAGGGGGAAAGAGAGAGAACTGACCTTGGGGCGTTTCTCCACAACGGCGGAAGAGGACATCATGTCTTCTTCGCGCTCGAAGATCTTGCGTTTGGGGGCTGTGGCCGGGGCCGGGGCTGTCCAGTTGATCAAGGTGAATTTGACGATCACATCGGCATCAGCCTGCGCCCACAAATAGTCAGTCTTGATAAATTGACGACGCCACACCTCAGGGAAGAACAAAGAGAAAAAGACGTACGGGCGTTGCGGGGCCGTGGCTGCTTGCGGGCGAGGTTTCTGAGCGCGAGGAGGCCGAGGAGGATGATGCGCAGGACGACTCCGAAGCGGAGGACTCGGCGTAGTCCGCTGCGCCCGACCGCGGGTACGCAAGCTCCCAGTTGTTCATGTCCAGCTCGTCGTAGTTGTCGAATGGCACGTCGGGGACGACGGGCGGCTCCGGGGCACGGCGGGGCGCAGTCAGGAAGATGGGGTCGCTCGGCGTGAGGGAGAAGCGCGACGTGGGGCCGCGCCAGGGGACGTTTTGCCCTCTCAGGACCGACGCTGCCGCCGCCGCCGAGGGTTGGTGCACCTGCAACGACGAGCCGAGAGCGGAGGCGAGCGAGAGGGTGCTGTAGGGCCCGCTGGTGATTGGGACGTCGGCCTGTGCGCGCGCGGGGGGGACGACGACGCGGAGGATGGGCCTGCCGCGGGTGTGCAGCTGCGTGTCCTTGCCCTTGGTGCGCGAGGACGCAGAGAGGAAAGGTGGGGTGGGGCTGCGTTCGATGACGGGGAGGGGGAGCACGGCGACTTGGGGCGCGGGGCAGTTCACCGCGCGCTCGACGTCGAGCCCGAGCCCGAGCTTCTGCGCGCGGGTGCGGGCGCGGTGCGTGGGCGTGCGGGCGGCGCGGTTGGCTGCGGCGACGGCGCTATAGTGGGCGTTTGCGTCGGAGAGGATCGTCGAGAGGCGGGAGAAGCGCCGTTCGGAGAGGGCGGGGGTGGGCCGCGGGGCGGTGTAGTAGGAGGATGGGTAGTAGGAAGTCATTTAGTTAGAGGAAGCTGGGTCGTCTAGTGCACGTTGGATGGATGCCGATGTGGATGGATGACGGCGAGAGGGGTGAGGATAATTCGTAAAGAGGTAAGTGTCGAGCTGCAGGCAGTCGAGAACAGAGGAGGCGGAGGACTGATATTTTGTACGAGGCCATAGCGCGAACTTATATAAAAAGTAACACTTGGACCCACAAACCCGATTTGGAAAGTTGCCTCCACAGAACGAAAACAAAAACGCGCGCCCCATCGGGAAATCCTATTGTCTGGGACAGGCGCTAAGCGCGCGGCGGAGTAGAGGCGGGCAGAGAACAAGGGCAAGGCGCTTAGGTGGTGCGATCAGGAAGTGGTTTTTTTGTCCTTGTACTTACTTTGGGTTTGATGATGTCCACGAGTTTAGGTTATTGTATTTCGTCACGCGCGTCACGCGTTACGGGGGGCGAGATCACTTGATCGCGTCCGGTGTGGAAAAAGTTCGGGCACAGCCGAGGTTTGTAGATTCAGATGGTTGACGCACATAAAATTGGTGAGATTTTCGTCGCAGACGGGTGAGGAACGATCACTGACCGAGATAGGGTCGTTGTTGTTCTGCCCGAGGTGCGGCACCCTGCTTGACCTGCCCAAAGATGGCGAAAGCGAAGTGGTGTGCGAGCAATGTGCTCACGTCGAGCCGGCTAGCTGTGGGTCCATATGTTCCTCGCGAATTCGTCATAACTCACTCGAGCAGCGTATGAGAACACGGAAATAACGACGCGGTCGGACCCAGACGCGTTCCCCTCCGCGCTGCGGCAGAAGAGGAAGACGCAGACCAAGACGCATGAGGGGGGCTATCAAGGGACTTTGGTCAGTTGGCGCTCTCGTTCACGCGCCTGGGTTCATTGTACTTTGCGATCGCGACTGATGTGTTTTTTGTGTGCACAGGTTAATGAAAAGTGTCCCTCGTGTGGAGCACTAGAAGCGTATTCAACGGAGAAGCAGGTAAGTTTCCGACGACGCTGTGTTGGAGGATGCGCGTTAATGGATGACCTGGCAGTTGCGGAGTGCGGACGAGGGATCTACGATCTTTTACACTGTACGCGTCGTATTTCTCCCCACTCCCGACAACAACTGAACTCTCTACGCAGTGTGTAGCGTGCAATCACGGATGGCGGCTCAACAACTGAATTGTTTTGGTTACACGTATACTCCGACGGTGCAGAAGAGGGCGACGACGCCAAAGCCGCCGAGGACGCTCGCGACAGAGACGGCGGCGGTTTCGCGGATAGGAACGGTTGCTTTTGGAAGCCTGAATGCAATGTGAATGAAAGCAACGCGAAAATTGAGCGGCGTACGTGGACACGTAGAAGGCGAGGGTGAAAGTGAGGAATAAGAGAGCGAATGCGAGATATGGCAGGAGGCCGACGGGGACCAGGGGCGCAAAGGCCGGGGAGGTCGTATACAGGGACTGTGGTGAGGGTCAGTTCAACAGAGGAATACTTTTGAGGGAACTTGCCTTGAGTGACTGATAGTCGGACATTAGACTGGGATTGTTACAGTTACTGCGCTGACGATAGGTGACGTATATCTGTGACCGTGACTCTCTATCGTGTCCTCCTCTTGCTCTCTCCCATCTTGAAGCCCTCTAAATCCCCTTCCAAGTAACGATACAGTTAGTCTCCTACTTCCGAGCACTTTTACCCGTGCTTTGGCGCTGGAATAGCCTACTGATACACCCTCATTCATTCCAGATGTCAGCCGCCGAAAAAGTGCAGCAGCACCCCATGTACATCCAGGCGCAGGGAAAGGCCTCGTACTACGTTAACCAGCTCGACAAGGAAGTAAGTATCCTGTCCCTTTTCCTGCCTTCTGTTCCTCGTCCTCTTTGCTACAAAAAAAACCGTGCAAAAAACGCTGACGCACACGACTCCAGCTGACGAAATACCCCGTCCTCAACTCGCTCGAGCAGCGCACGCAGATCCCCAAAACGTGGACCGTCATCGGCGCAGCGACCCTCCTCGTCCTCCTCCACCTCATCAACCCCCTCGCCGCCTTCGTCTCCAACCTCGTCGGCTGGGGCCTCCCGGCCTACCTCTCCTTCAAGGCCATCGAGTCCCCGTCGCCCCAGGACGACATCCAGTGGCTCACCTACTGGGTCGTCTTTGGCTTCTTCAACTTTTTGGAGAGCTTTGCGCTCCGCGTCGTGCTGTACTATCTCCCCTGGTATTTTGCCTTCAAGACCATCTTTATCCTGTGGTTGCAGCTCCCTGCGTTCCGCGTGAGTGTCTAGTCCTATTCGCCTTGCTACTCGGCCGCCACGCCGCAACGTTTTTTCGTCGCGGCTATCGCCCGGCGTTTCCTTCGTGTCTCTTTTTCTTTGATCCTGATAAACCCGTTCGCCTCGCTTACGATTCCGCATACCCTAGGGCGCACAAACGACCTATCTCACCCTCATCAAGCCCGTCCTCGCCAACGTCTCCCACCGCCAGGTCGCGACCTCCAACACCACCTCCACCGCCGACGCTGCCCTCCACCACGAGTAGGCGTGTGTCCTAGTGTAGTCCGCGTGTAGTGGTATTCCCTGCTGGATAATGGGTCTCGATTACCATTTTTACGATTACGATTACTCTAGAACAATCTTCTGTTTTCTTTGACTCCGTACATGGCCTCCTCCCTTAAATTCTGCTCCTCCTCCCTCATCTCGTCGTGTCCTACATATTCGGTTTATTTTTTTCTGCTCTGCCTTACGAATCGACGTAGTCTGCGTAGTAGGCTGTAGCTGCGTATGCCTGCGATGTACACGTAACGCGTAACGCCCGCCGCTTTTGCATGACGACGCGACGACGCGGGATAAATCACAGTCACCGTGACAGTGTGTAGGTGAGATGATGACGCGTTTTGCGCGTGGTGCTGATTACGACGTGTATTCGTCCATGGCTGAGGGGAATTCAATACCGGAATTTGACTGGGTTAAATATTTGTGAACTGTGAGCAGTGGCTTGGGGCGCCACGACGTGCATCCGGAAACTGCCCAGCACGAGTCAATTTCACCAAAACGGTAATCCAATTTTCAATATTAACGCAGCCAGTCACCATTTTCTTCGACTCGTCAACGTACAAGTTGAACAACATCGTCCCACCGTGTCTCCGCTTCGACTGCCAACACCAACCCCGCCCCAATTATTCAACAAGGGAACAGGAGCGCGATGCAAGCGTTGCAACGATCCGCTCAACTGCGCAAACAAAAGACACAACATCATCAGCGGGCAGCGATGTATGGGCAGGGCAGTGAGACTCACGGCGTAGCAGCAGGTCGTGCCGTCAATGTACCTGTTCCATTTAAATAACAGCTTTTCGTCAGAGATAACGGGAGCGAAGAGGGGAAACGGGGACGAACCCGCAACAGAGCTCTTGCTGAGGAGCTGGTCACCGATGAGCGTTCCCGTCGGGGTGCGGTTGTCGATGGTGGGGGGGCAGAAAAGGGTGGCGTCTGGGCTCGGGACTGGGGCGGTCGGGGGCGCGGGCGTAGAGGTGGCCGCTGCGAGGGGAGCGAGGAGTGCGAGGAGGAGGGCGGAGCGCATGCTGTGTCCGTTGGGGTGGTGCGTGGTGCGGGCGGACACTGGATGTGCGCGGGCTGGAGTGCGGTGGGATAGGGCAGCTGTATTTTATACGCTGGGCCTGCGAGCCGGAATCCGGATTTGTTGACGTGGATTTGTTTTTAGAGGGAAAGGACTTGGAGGTCCTGCAATTCTCGAGACGGACAAGTGGGCGCGAGAAGACGTAGTTTCTCCAAGGACCGTTTGAGCCTTCGTCGACGGATTCAACACGGAAGGGCGAGGTACGATGTCGCAATCGTCGAGATGGACAAGCGGGCGCGAGTAGTTTCTCCAAGGACATTTTGAGCCATTGTTGACGAATTCGGCATAGAAGGGCGAGGTACGAGCTTGCCATTGACGGAGGTTTCTGCAGATTTTACCCAGATGCTTTGCTGATTTTCCGGCCAGCGGGCCCTGAGAGCAACTCCTATCATCAGAAAGGCAAAGTATCGGTAAAGTCCTTGACTGCAGAACTAGTAGAAGCACAGATCAAAGTACAGGCTGAGGCTGTTGCAGTCATGTCTTCTCCGACTCGGAGTTTGCCTGAACGATGGGAATCGGCATCGGCACGACTCGGACTCGGAGAGCGAGTGGCTCGAGAAGCCGAGCTCATGAGCAGATTTTACGATCAAGCTGGAGGGGGAAGCTGCCCGGCGGGTGACTCGAGTTCGCGAGTGAGGACCACGAAAATCTCGTCGTTGACGTGCACTCTAAGTGTGGATTCCGAAAGGCTTCGGGATAGCGAGGTTGTGAGGAGGTACGACGATGTAGGACCACTGCCCGTAGAAAGAAGTTCTGAGTGGCGGTGGTCGAAAGTAAGATGATAATGCGTGAGAGAATCCGATTGACCGATCTTGCGTCTCCGTTTGTTAGAACTCGAAGGCAAAAAAGGGAGTTGGAGAAAGAAGTAACCAGAAATGAATAAAAGAAAAGAGAAAGATGGATAAGAAAATCTCAGACAAGTCGAGCAATTGAAAGCTTAGAGGCACGATGAAGATAATGAGAATCAAATGGTTTATTCTTGTGCATAAGAGGTAGTAGTACATTGTGCGTCTATAATCGAAGAGTCAGAGAAGCAAAGAAAGGTCGAAAGCGATGTCTATTTAAGCCAAGTGGCGGCGACGGCTGCCCCACACTCTGTTGCCCGCCTCTCGCTTCCACGGCCGACCAGTGGGCTGGGAATGTTCGTCGTCGTCGCACGGGGTAGAAGTCGTGTGCGCAGCGGACGACGAAGTGGTGGTTGGGTGCGAAGTCGTAGATGAGGTAGTGGGTTTCGCAATGGACGAAGACGTGGTGGGCGCGGTAGAGGAAGTGATGGTAGTGTGAGCAGTCGACGACGAGGTGGTGGTGTGTGCGGTAGATGAGGGAGTCGTCACCGAGCTCGAACGAACCGTAGTCGAGGACGATGTTGCCGGGTGAGTCGACGAAGTGCTGCTGGGGCGAACTGATGACGAGCTGCTCGTAGGGTGTGCAGATGATGGGGCCGCGCTGCTCGAGCGAGCCGACGAGGAGCTGGAGCGAGCGGTGGACGTCGCAATGCTGCTAGAATGCACGCTGGAGGTGCTAGGGTGAACCGAGGACGAGAATGCTGAGCTGGGATGGGCGCTCGAAGAGCTGGAGTGCGCTGCAGATGATGCCGTGCTGCTGGAGTGCGCCGACGAGATGGGGTGCGCCGAAGAGCTAGAGCGGGCGGCGGATGAAGAGGCCGAGCTGCTGGGGCGGACACTCGAAGTGGAGTGCACGGAAGACGAAGCTACGCTGCTGGAATGAGTGCTCGAGGTGCTAGAACGCGAGAATGACGAGCTCGATCGGACACTGGAAGAGCTGAGGTGTGCGGAGGACGAGGTGTGAACCGCGGAAGATGAAGCTGCATTGCTGGAGTGGATGCTCGAGGAGCTAGAGCGAGCGGTCGAAGCGGAGCTGCTAGGACGAGCACTCGAGGAGCTCGAGTGGACGGCAGATGATGAGCGAGCCGAGGAGGACACCGTGCTACCGGGATGGGCGCTCGAGGAGCTGGTGTGTACGGAAGACGAAGAGTGAGCCGACGAGGAGCTGGAGCGCGCAGCGGATGCCGAGCTGCTAGAACGGGCACTCGAAGAGCTGGGGTGCGCCGACGACTGCGATGAGCGGGCGGACGACACCACACTGCTGGAGTGAGCACCGGAAGAAGAGCTAGGATGAGCGCTCGAGGAACTGGTGTGTACGGAAGACGAAGAGTGAGCCGACGAGGAGCTGGAGCGGGCAGCGGATGCCGAGCTAGAACGAGCACTCGAAGAGCTGGGTTGCGCCGACGACTGCGATGAGCGGGCGGACGACACCACACTGCTGGAGTGAGCAGTGGAAGAAGAGCTGGCATGTGCCGACGAGGAGCTAGGGTGAGCGCTCGAAGAGCTGGGGTGTGCCGAAGACGAAGAGCGAATGGAGGACGACACCACACTGCTGGAGTGAGCGATCGAAGAGCTGGCGCGTGCCGAAGAGGAGCTGGGGTGCGACGACGAGCTAGTACGGACACTGAAAGAGCTGCTACGCGCCGACGAGGAACTGAGACGGGCACTGGAACTCGAGTGCACTGAAGACGAGGCGGAGCTTGCACGGGTCGAGGAATGAGTAGCACTGGCGCTGGAAAGCGAGCCTGAGTTGTGATGAGTACGTGTCCGCTGTAAAAATGAAATGAAAGTACCACTGGTGCAATCAATCCCAATAGTGTCAAACAATGTCTTGCAACATTTAAGCGGCTTCTTAATTCCAGAGCTAAAATGGAGAAGTCAATAAAATAAAAGCTTATAGGTCGTGCGAGCTTACCAGGACTGAGACCCGTCAGCGGAGGTGGAAACGGGAACGCAGGCAATACCAATCTCATTCCCGACATTCAGAGAAGACGAAATACCGGCCTTGTTGAGACAGCTGCTGCCGTATGGGCTCGTGGGGATTTCGATGCTGTCGCAGCAGAATGTCGTTTGGCCGGTGCAAGAAATCGAACCAGAGGCCGAAGCCGAGGCCGCGCTTGAGCTGGCAGTCCGCGAGACCGAGCTCGAGTGAAGCGAAGAGCTGGAACTGGCGTGGGAGCTCGAGGAGATGGAGCGCGCCGCGGATGACGATGGCGGGTGGGAGGAACTCGGGCGGGCACTCGATGTGGCATGCGAAACCGAGGCCGATGAGCTGCTGAGGCGGGAGCTGGGTACTTGCGAGGAGGAAGACGCCGCGGAGTTGCTGCGGACGCTCGAAGACGCGACACGGGAAGTGGCCGAGCTGCTGGCACGAGACGTCGATGAAGAGCTGCTAGAGTGCGATGCCGAACTGCTACGGGCACCGCTAGACGACGCAGGGTGCGAAGCCGAGGACGAGCCGTGAGCAGTAGACGAAGCGTGCGAGGCAGACGAGGCGGAGCTGCTGGCTCGAGTGCTGGAGGCGTGCGAGGAGGAAGGCGATGCCGAGCTGCTGCGAACACCGGAGGAAGCGGGGTGCGAAGAGCTGCTGGCGTGGGAAGCCGATGAAGCGCTACTGGAGTGAACCGCAGAGCTGCTACGAGCACTGGAAGATGCAGCATGCGAGGCAGACGAGCTTCCAGCATGCGATGCGGACGACGAAGCACTGCTGAAGCGAGGCGCAGAATTACTCGAGGATGCCGAGTGCGCAGTTGCCAGGCTGCTGCTGTGGGCGCTGCTCGAAGATGCGGGGTGCGAAGACGCAGACGAGCTACGGGCAATGCTGGAAGAAGTAACATGCAATGAAGCGCTGCTCGAATGCGGTACGGAGCTGCTCGAAGATGCCGAATGTGAAGCCGACGCCGAGCTGGTGTGAGCACTGCTCGAAGACGCGGGGTGCGAAGACGCCGAGCTGCTGACACGGGACGCCGATGAAGAGCCGCCAGAGTGAGCGGCGGAGCTGCTGCTAGGGTGCGACGCGGATGACGAGCGGGACACCGAGGGAGAGTTGCTGTGGGAACTGCTTGAGGATGCGGCATGCGAAGACGCCGAACTGCCGTGGGCACTGCTCGAAGATGCGGGGCGCGTAGATACCGAAGCGCTAGCGCTGCTCGAGTGGGCTGAAGAGCTGCTACGGGCGCTGCTGGAAGAAGCAGGGCGCGACGCGGAGGAGCCGCTGGCATGCGACGCAGAAGAAGAGGGCAAAATCGAGCCCGAGCTGCTACGAGCGCCGCTGGAGGACGCCGAGTGGGACGATGCTACAGAGCTGCTCGACCGCGAGACCGAAGCAGAGCTGGGGTGCGAAGATGAAGCTAAAAACGACAGTCAGTATCAACAGGATGGGGGCAAAGTAGTTCGCATACCTAAAAAGCTACTTGCGCGGGACGTGGACGAACTGGCTTGAGCGGCAGGCGAGCTTGAGTGTGATGCGCTCGATGGGGTGTGGGAACCCGACGATGACGCCGAGCTCACATGCGAGGAAGATGCCAACGCACTTGAGCGCAAGGCCGAGCTCGAGGCACTGGGATGCGCTGAGCTGCTAGCACGAGTGGAAGAAAAAGAAATTGAGTTGGAGTGCGGCGCAGAGGAACGCGAAGCGGACGAAGAGACTGAAAGATAGAGTATGAGTAACTATGAGGAATCAAAGCAAGCTGAACACTTACTTGTGCTGCTGCTAGCCCGTGAAGCCGACGACGAAGAGCGTCCCGACGACGAGATGGGCACAGAAGACGAGCTACGTGCACTGCTGCCGGAGGAGTGGATCGACGAGGACCGGGATGCCGTTGCTGAGGAGGCGCTGCCGTGGACGCTGCTGCTTGCGCGGGAAGTAGACGAGCTGCTGGAACGTAATGTCGACGACGAGTGAACGACGGAGGCTGAACTACTTGGCCGCGAAGCCGACGACGAGCCCGAAGATGCCGAAGAGCGGGCAGAGCTGCTGGCACGGGATGCCGAGCTGCTAGAGCGCGAAGCAGACGACGCGGAGTGTGATGCAGATGACGATACTGGAAAAAGAGTGTGAGAAAATTGAAGACTGGATTTTTCAAAGTTGAGAATACTAACCTGCCGAGCTGCTGGCGCGGGATGCCGAGGACGATGCGTGGGTCGAAGACGACCGCGGCGCCGAGCTTGAGTGAGCCGATGAGGCAGAGCTGCTTGAACGCGAGGCCGAAGACGAGGAGTGAGGAACCGACGCGGACGAAGAACGCGAAGCCGATGCCGAGGATGAGTGGGCCGCGGATGACGACGCAACGCTGCGAGCACTGTTACTCGAGTGTGAAGCAGATGCTGACGCGGAGCTGCTGGCACGAGAGGCGGAGCTACTCGAGTGAGAGACCGGTGCGGAGCTGCTCGAACGTGCAGCGGAAGACGAGCTATGTACAGTGGATGCAGAGGCAGAAGACGAACGGGCCGCCGACGTAGAGCTGCTTGCACGAGATGCTGATGCTGAGCTGCTCACCCGCGAGGCCGAAGACGCCGAGCGGGACGCGGAGGTAGAGCTGTTTGGGTGAGAGGCAGAAGAGCTGTGTGCGCTGGACGAAGCGACCGACGACGCGGAGCTACGGCCGGTGCTGCTCGAGTGCGAAGCAGATGCTGACGTGGAGCTGCTGGCACGAGAGGCGGAGCTACTCGAGTGAGAGACCGGTGCGGAGCTGCTCGAACGTGCAGCCGAAGACGAGCTGCGTGCAGTGGATGCAGAGGCAGAAGACGAACGGGCCGCCGTCGTAGAGCTGCTTGCACGCGAGGCCGAAGACGAGGAGTGAGGAACCGACGCGGACGAAGAACGCGATGCCGATGCCGAGGATGAGTGGGCCGCGGACGACGACGAAGCGCTGCGAGCACTGTTACTCGAGTGTGAAGCAGATGCTGACGCGGAGCTGCTGGCACGAGAGGCGGAGCTACTCGAGTGAGAGACCGGTGCGGAGCTGCTCGAACGTGCAGCCGAAGACGAGCTGCGTGCAGTGGATGCAGAGGCAGAAGACGAACGGGCCGCCGACGTGGAGCTGCTTGCACGAGATGCTGATACTGAGCTGCTCACCCGCGAGGCCGAAGACGCCGAGCGGGACGCGGAGGTAGAGCTGTTTGGGTGCGAGGCAGAAGAGCTGTGTGCGCTGGACGAAGCGACCGACGACGCGGAGCTACGGCCGGTGCTGCTCGAGTGCGAAGCGGACACTGACGCGGAGCTGCTGGCACGGGAAGCAGAGCTGCTCACACGCGAAGCAGAGGCAGAGCTACGCGCAGAGGAAGAAACTAAACGGAGAAATTAGAATGAGAGAGGAATAACCGAAGAAGGCGGGAACTTACCTGCCGAGCTGCTAACACGCGAGGAGCTGCGTGCGCTGGAAGCAGAGGCCGATGACGAGCGAGGGACCGAGGAGGACCCGGAGATGCGAACACTGCTGCTCGAGTGCGAAGCAGATGCCGAGGGAGAGCTGCTCGAACGCACGGCCGAAGACGAGCTGGGGCCGTATGTAGACGAACGAGAGACAGGCACGGAACTTGAGTGCGAGGCTGACAAAGAGCTGCGAGCGATCGACGACGAGCGAGGGACCGAAGACAACGCAGAGCTGCTCGAACGGACGGCCGAAGAGGAGCGAGAGACCGGCGCAGAGCTCGAATGCGAGGCCGACGAAGAAATGCGAGCGGTCGACGCCGAGCGAGGGATCGAGGACGACGCGGCGCTGCTGCGAACACTGCTCGCATGCGAAGCAGATGCTGACGCGGAGCTGCTGGCATGCGAGGCAGAGCTGCTTGAATGCACGGCCGAAGACGAGCTGCGTGCGCTGGATGCAGAGGCGGACGAGTGAGAGACCGGGGCAGAACTCGAGTGCGAGGCCGAGGAAGAGCCGCGGGCGGTCGACGATAGAGAGCTGCGCGCGCTGGATGCAGAGGTAGAAGAAGAGCGAGGGACCGGCGAAGAGCTGCGTGCGGAGGCCGAAGAAGACGAAGAGTGGGCAGCCGACGACGAAGAGTGAGGGGCCGAAGACGAGCTGCTGGGGCGCGAGGCGGAGCCGCTCGAGCGAACGGCCGAAGAAGACGAAGAGTGGGCGGTTGACGAGCTGCCGCGCGAAGAAGACGAAGAATGAGCAACCGACGACGAGGAGTGAGGAGCAGAAGACGAGCTGCTGGGGCGCGGAGCGGAGCTGCTCGAGCGAACGGCCGAAGAAGACGAAGAGTGGGCGCTTGACGAGCTGACGCGCGAGGACGCTGAAGATGATGCACGTGAGGAGGCCGAAGACGAGTGCGGGGACGATGTCGACGCAGAATGCGAGGAAGAAGTCGAAGGCGTCACTGGGAAGAGATGTCAGACGGCGGGGAAGAAAAAAGGAAAAGAAGAGGGAACCTACCTGGCGTGCAGTCGATCCCAACGTGGTTAGAACCGAGAAGATTGCCACAACATTTGGCAAGTTTGCCCGAAGAGCTGAACCGAAGTAAGCACAAGCAAACAAAGGAATGAAAGCAAGGGACGCACGAAGAATTATCGTCGCAGGCAGAACAGCCCGTGCCGATTTGTTCCCCGCAGCTGCTGGCACTGATGCCGAGACCGCTAAGGATAGTGCGGGAGGTCGGGCTATCGACGGACTGGAGGCTTGAGCAACAGAAAGTTTTCTTGGTGTCGCAATGGAAGGGTGTCGACGAAGGCGTCGACCGCTTGGGGCCTAGGAAGGAAATAATAAATAAATCAGCACGATGAAATGAATAGAGAACTCACCTGGATAACGACGTCTGGGAGGAAGCGGAGGAAGACCGCGAGCAAGACGTTGAGCATTGGAGTCGCTGCGAGTAGCTTGAACGGCGGAAATGGCGAACGAAAGAGCACAGAAAGTAATGGCGATCTTCATGTTGAATGTTGAATGTTGGTGTGAAGCCTGTTAATGCTGGCCAGAGGAACCATGGCTGGGTTTTATAGCAATTCGTGAATGGGTCCAGACCGAGAGAGGGGGCGGAAAAAAAAGTGAGACATGGGCGGAAGGGTCGGAGCAGTGATTGCTTCCGCGGGTGAAAATCCACAGTTTGCAGCAATTTCTCGACCACGAGATTCACCAAAGGCCACCGCAGGTGAACACTGAGGTCGTGGTGTTTTCCGCGAAGGAAAATACGAGGTAGATCCCGAGAAATATATAAATTGGTCGAAAACCAAGTGAGACAGAACGCCGAAGCGATGCGCGGAATGGTTCAGAGATCTGAGACGTTCGCTGAGACATGAAGTCCAGACCAAGCTGGTCTGGGTCAGTCCTCGGGGACACCGGGCAGCGACTGAGACGGAAGAGGGGGTGGATTCCGCGCTGTTTTCTTTTTTTCGCAAGTCCGAACGATCAATTGTATCACGGGCCAAATCGGTGTATGCTCGAGCAAAGGGTAAGCAGATGTGAACTTGGTGAGACGGTCTACTGTCAATGGATGGGGTGCGAGTAAACTGAAAAACCTAGCACGCTGCACAAGCTGCAAAACTTCAAGCACTGAGTTGAGTTGACAAGACGTCACTGCACTCCGGAGCGCGATTCCTGCGGCAAAAGTCCGAGTTAAACTATTCGCGGATGCGTCAGCGGTATGTTGCGGAATTGAGTGCAAATTGAGTGCAAGTTTGACCAGATAAGTGAGTGATGCCCGGCGGTGTAAACACGTACAGCGATGGCAATGTTTTGAATGCAGCCCGCTACAATCTTGGCACCCAGCCCGCTGCGCCGCGGTGGGTTTCTACCGCCACCATGCATCTCGGGACCTCTCCAACGCCGATATATCCCACTGCAAATCTTTCTGCCGTCAATTTTGAATCAGCACCAACCAGTCCCGTCGTCCTCTAGGTTTTCTTGCCTCTAGGCAGCCTCTAGGTTCTCTCATGGCTCGTGTCGCGTACACTGGGGCCTCCATAGAATGGGCTCTATTTATCGCACATGCCTAGCCAGCTTACGCTTTCACCCCCGGCGCGGTTGGATCTCACCGCTCTTTCTTGTCTACGCGCGCGGGGGGGGGGGAATCCCACCGCCATCTCCCGGTTACGACTGCGGCGTGCGCGGCTGGATCCCGCCGCCCACCTTTCCTCTGCGCGAGCGCGGTGGGATCTCCCCGTCAACTTTCCTCTACCCGTCTGCGGGGGAATCCCACCGCCATCTCTCGTTTGAGCGTACGCGGTTGGGTCCCACCGCCAACTTCCCTCTAGGCGCGGGCGGTCGGATGTCGCCGCCATCCTCTTTTTACGCGTGCACGGGTGAATCCCACTGCCGTATCCTCTTTTACGCGTGCGCAGCGGGATCCCACCGCCACACCTCGTTTGCCCGTCCGCGGCTGGATCCCGCCGCCATCTCCTCATTTGCACCTGCGCGGTGAGATCTCGCCGCCGTCCCTCGTTTACGCGCGCGCGGTTGGATCTAGCCGCCGTCCCCTTGTTTACGCGTGCTCGACTGAATCCCACCGCCATCCCCTCTTTTATGCACGCGCGGGTGGATCCCACTGCCGTCCCTCACGTTTGCGCAGTAGGATCTGACTACCGACTCTCCTCGTTTACGTGTGCGCGCGCATCCCACCGCCAACTTCCCTCGAGCCACGGGCGGTCGGATCTCGCCGCCATTACCCTTGTTTACGCGCGCGCAGATGGATCCCACCGCCATTCCCTCGTTTACTCGTGCGCAGGTGGATACCACTGCCATCTGTTCATTTTTGCGTGCGCGGGTGGATCCCACCGCCGTCCCTCGTTGACGTGTGCGCAGCGGGATCTTACCGCCGACTCTCCTCTGCGCGCATGCGGTGGGATCTCGCCGCAGACTCTCGTTAACATTTACCCAGTTGGAGCAGTTGTTGAATGTAAGTTCCCAAGTATTTTGTGTTCACGGAACACCATACATCGCCCCTCTGACCAGTGGACACGCGGCGGTACCGACAGAAAAATGGAGGGAAGAAGTTTTTGTACTACTAGGCATCTAACCACCGTCTACATAGAGTCCTTGCTCGTTTCAATATTTATGTGCGCATACAGATAGTGGTTGTACAAGAGTACAGAATACTGGGACCATAGTTATTTGGGGCCATGCTTCAAGGCAGAAATTAGATGTACGTCGAGAGCCTATTGCTAAAATATCAATGTTGAACATTTCAAGTACTTAATAGGTTCGTTCTCGATCTTGACATGGCCAGGGAAGGGTCATAATATTACTTGAAGTAAAATTCCACACTTACTGTTCTATTGACTGGCTAAGTAGCGATAAAATGGTGTACGCAGGCTTACAAGGTCAGATTCCTGGTTGGCGGCGACTTAGTGAGTGTATCTCGTAAGGGAGTTCAGGCAGTCGAAGCTGCACCTGCGCAACATGTCTATAGGCACAAGCAGTCGTATATATCCTCTTTAGATGAAGCATATTTTTTGTCGAAAAAATGAAGGTCAAAATAAGTCCGATAGTAGAGGTAAAAACATAATGCGTAACTTGAAACATCATCAAACCATGCTTCAAAACAATGAGTTCGCGATAATTCCACGGTAATTAAATCTTACCTCGCGCAGTCCCCCCTCTAAGGTCTTGTGCTTTTGACTCAATACTCATACATACCTTCGGTATTCGTCCGTATATCTTCAGGCATTTAGGTGCGGAATTGACAATGGGCAAAATACCAATCCTTTGAGAAAATGACAAATACACTTCAGAAGCCTCGACTATGGTGCATTAATGCCCTGGCAAGGTTTTAGAACGATTTAGCCGCTGTGTGGCAAGTTATCGCACCGCGAAGGTGTGCCATCAATTCTGTTCACTCCCGTCGCGTCGCTCAGAACATCGCTGTGGGCCTGAAATGCAGTAGCTTTACTCACCAGAAGGCCCACAGACTATTAAATGTTACTGTTGACAGTTCACGTCGATATTGCGAAAGCAGGAGATAATTAACTTGTTGAGGAACCACCTAAGATAAATGTTCTATGGGAGACGTCGACAGCCATTTATTGTGAGCAGAATTATTTTTGGAGGTCAAGTAAGAGTTATAGGGACACTAGGTAAAGCTCTATATGAAGGCGATAGACCCAGGAGAACTAAGAAACCTCAATCTATGCCCACGCTCCAATCCAGCATCAGTCGAAACTTGTTGAGCAGGAACTTGAAGGGGAGGAACTTGCGCGTGCGCGCGCTCTCTGAAAAGGATTGCCATGCGCCCCGCAGGACACGCAAGGGTTGCTGAAGAACTTGTGACATTTTGGAGGTTTGGGCGCAACAATGGGAGAGGAAGCGCCGTGGCAACGGCCACGATTACAACAATGACAGCGGAGACGGGAAAAAAGGATCTTGGCAAGACACCCAGCGTTGGTTATAATCCTGGGGGCTCGGGACTGAATTCAAGACCTAGGGGTCCAAGACCGAGTTCTGAGCATTTATACTTTGCTGGGGGTAGGAAGTGGTAACACAGGTTGGCGTTGCGGTTCCAATTTAAATGTCTGTGTAGTTCGGAAGGTAATCCGGTAGCCCCATTGTGAACCAAGATGTTTGAATGAGGCTAAGCGACACAGAAATTCGTGCGCTGAACAAGAAAGGAAAGACACAGAAACCGTAGACGAAGGTGTGAAGAGACCGATCCGGACGTCCTAGACGAGCGCCAACAGCAGGGGGAAGAAAATTGCACTGGAGTATACTTGATATTAATCGGAAGAGACGATTGCAGAGCTTTGCAATAGAATCGAGCCGCAGAATGTTAAGTGGCTGTTTGCGGGGAGATCCCACTGCACATGCACAAACGAGGAATTGCGGTGGGATCCAGCCGCGGGCGCGCAGAGGGAAATTGGCGGTGGGATTCAGCCGCGCACAGGTAAACGAGAAGATGGCGGCCAGATCCCACCGCGCGCGCATAAACGAGGAATTGCGATGGAATCTAACCGCCCAGATCGCGAGGTGGGATACGCAGTAGCATCCAACCGCAGGAGGGCGCAGGAAACGGCTTCGCGGTGTTATCCGACAGCTAGCGAGGATAGACGACGGTCGGAACCCACTGCAGCACAGCCATTATCCAGCCGGCTGCACTCGATTTCGTGGTCAAACCGTACGTGTTAACACAGCGGGACACCTACCACCTAGGCCAGTTTGACGCGTGAGCGCAGGTTGACTGTTGACAGCGCGCGGTGTTGGCAAACAACCCAAAAAAGGCAACCAGGCCCAAGTTAACGTTTATCTTCGAAAGTCGGTTTATACAAGACTACGCTGAAGTCTGCACTACCACCGGCCACTGTGCACTCTGGGCTTCGCAGCACCTCCACCCAGTCGAATTACTCGCAGATTGCATCAGCACACATGACATTCGATTGGTCTGTCGACTGTAGTACGACGCGAATCGTCTCTGGTTCTGCTACCCATCACATGAATGTGCTCCTGGACGATGTAGAGGAGGCAATGTAAGGAATGCATAGCACTGGACAAACGGAGAAGTTCATCGAGTGCCAGATTCGACACGACACGGGAGATCTCGGATTGTCTGGCGCTCTAGGTAATGCACATCCTCGCGTTGCAAAAACGAAACTGATTTGGGTTCAGTACGACCTCAAGCCCAAGCATGAAGCCATCGGCTCGGCGCTGCATGTTTCTTTGACCAAGGGTTTCCGATCCGGAACATCGATTGACGTTACGGTAAATCGCTCGAGGTTTCGCTCCAGAAAGCTCCCGGTCTTCGCCAGTAACTGGAGCCCCGCACGGTACTCAATATGGCCGGAATACGTTCCCTAGACACTCATCTCTTCAATACAAAGTCGGTAGGAATTTAAGCGACCCGGTGATAGACACTGTGGCGAGGTATTAATGTCAGCAAATAAGATATGCCGAGAACGCACGCAGAAACCTTAGGCATGCGACTGAGAGACCGAGTCACTCTTAACGGTGTCTAGCCCTTCCCCGACGAACTACTCTTCAAAGGAGAGCTTGACCGACGGAAAAGCCGCGCGGTAAACGTCCTTTGAGATTCTCCTGCCTCCGCTAATGTACATGTCCTGTGGCTTGCACCCGGATTTCGATATGAATGATGTGAGGGCCTCAATGGGCTCATAGCCAAGGAGCTGTTCCTCGACTTTGAGGCTACAGAGAGCGGGCATAATCAAGGTCTCCAAATACCCTGGCACTGTGCTGTTGAAGTGGAGAGGAACCAAGATTAACGATTCCAAGCACAGAAGCTTCACGTCGGGCCAAGGACCGGAACTGTCGGCAGACAGAACCAATGTGCAATCCACCAGGTTCGAGGTTTGTTGCAGAATAAAGACACATGTATCGGGGTATATGTGGTTCAACGTCAGGGAAGTCAGTTGCCCCCACGGTAGAACGACTTTCACGGCAGCGATATGGTTGAGGATGGCGGAGCGCAACAGAGGCGCCTCGCCAAGCACGATGGGATCGGGATCCATTTCCGGATCTTCAATCGCTAAATCGAGGTGGTGTAGGAGAGGCATCGGGCCTTCAATGGTGAGGAAGGGGGGTTGGTAGAGGAAGACTTTTAGGTGCTCCCAACGCGCGCACAGAGCCGACGAAAATATGAAGTCGCGCCCGGAGGAATGGAGATTCAGCTCTTCAATTATGATAGAAAACGGACAGCCGCGGGATCTGCTGAGCCACTTGTCGAGTTCATGGACCTGATGCTCGAATGGAATGTCGACATCCAAGGGTATATACATGGCTCTCCAGAGTGTGGGAGTAGCCAGTGCTATGTCTCGCCATTGCCGGCAGATATGTGTCAGGGAAGTTGGGGAGAGAGTCCCAACCCAAGGCGGGCACTCGGGGTAGACTGGCAGGAACTGGAGAAAGATCTCGCATATGATTTCGTTGGGCAGTGTCAAGACTGGGTATTTGTAGGAATCGGGGGGCTGTTGGATCAGTGTCTGGTGATTCTGCAACGCCAGGAAGGAGCGCTCAGACTCGAGTACCAACATTTGGTTGAGAGAACTGCTGAGCCAGGATTTGGTCGTTTGAAGTGTTGGGGCGAGTGCTCCGCCTCGAGGATGGTAGCCATCGAGCTTTGGAAAGTTAAGCGTACATTCGAGGCTTCTGCTTGAGCACGTACTTGTTCGCGTGTCCGGGTGTTTGGTGGCAGAAGTTCTGGTCGCGGTTCAAGTTGAGGGAAGCAAGGATTCGCGGCCCGGCGTACGCCTTCGTTCTCACGCTTTGATCATGACTCACCAAGTCAAGCTCAGACGGCCACGATGGTCATCGTCGAGGTGAAGCGTGCTCAGGCCGCAGAGTTAGACGCTCAAATCCTAGCTCTCACAGACGATGGGAGCTCGAGTGGGCATCCGCTGTTCTCAACCATATCGCTAGCACAGATGGCGGGCCTCATCAATCAACGTGTGCATGTTAACATCTGTACATCGAGCTACGCGTCAACTCGACAGCGACCGCACGATTTGACTCGCCGTTATTCACCCAGCAGGTTTTTGCGCACACGTGCTGATGTGCCGTAAGATATGCCGTACATAGCACAACATAACCACATAACACGGTCGCGACTTCCTTATCACCACCGCTCTTCTCACGTCAGTCTGCGTGACTTACGATGCCTGATCCGGATGTCGAGCTCTTCTATTGCTCGAAGTGTAAAAAAAGAAAGACTATTGCCGAGTTCCACGTCAAAATTGTTAATGGGGAGCCGACACGCGCGAAGACATGCCTAGCGTGTCAGCGCCTGGCGCGCGAAGCAGCACAGGCCAAGGCAGAGGCAAAGAAGAAGGAAAACAACACCCCTGAGGATGCCGATGACAGCTCGGAGGACGGGTCGGACGATGGCAAGGATCTCTCCGTTCTTCCCCTTACCGACTTTCTGGACGCACTCGTGCAGCAAGATGACAATCTTGACCTCACGGCCCGCGTCGACACCTCTTCTATGTCGGGTACACGTAAGGAGAAGGCCGACGAGCTCGCGGCACGGATTTGGAACCGAATGAAGTATCGCTTCGTGTACGTCACAATAATTGAATGTATTACCCCTAACCTGATCTCTCTGGACAGATACCACAGTAAATATGACCACAGGCGCTCACCATCGACCCGCTTTATGTACCACTGTGCCCAAAACAAAACCCGTCAGCAAGCTTCCAAGAAGACAGCCGGAGCCAAGTCCCGAGACAAGCTACCCATGGACGCGTTCCGGTGCCACGGCTGGCTTCACATCACGATTTCCGACTGGGAGGACATTGCATTGGTTAAAATTGGGCATCAAGACGACCATATCCCGTACTGGTCCATCGACGTTCCCGCGGACGTCATTGAGTTTGTCCGACTCAATCCCAAGTTGACGCCAGGACAGGTAAGCTTAAAACTTAATACCCCGTAACCTCAATTTATCAATTTTACCACGGCTCTGGGACGAGATCCTGAAGACGCACCCGGAGCCCACATTCACACGCCGCGCAATTTACGCCATGTGGGCTGAGAATAACGCGCGGACGTGGAAACGTGATCCCGACGAACTCAAATCAGCAAATATTCTGCTGCAAGAATTCAGTTCAACTGAGTCAGATTCGAGCGGGAAAAAACCGCTCTATAGCGTCGAACAGATCCCTCTAACCCCTCAGTCCGGCTTCACCGCCATCGCTTTCGCTCTTCCCACGATATTGCGTGAAATTGGTGGCCGAGTGCGGGAACTATCTTTGGACTCTGCCTATAAGTTTAATTTATCTTCGTTCACTTTCCCCTATCAATCACACCCCTAGGGAACACAAACGGCTCACGCTACGAGGTCTATGCACTTCTCGGTGAGATCTATGGCTCTGGGATGCCGCTTGGCTACCTGTTGGTTCAATCAACCCCGGAAAGCACTGCCGGGGGCAAAGAAAAATTTATACGCCAACTACTGCAGCATTTTCGAACGGTCTGGAAGATCCGGGCCCTCATTACTCTCACGGACAAGGACTGGTCCGAAATCAATGTCGGGGTACTCGGCGCGAAGCACCAGCTGTGCTTCTGGCATGCTTTGCGAGCGGTGAAAACTCGGCTTGCCATTCTTCGCCGAGCTCCAGCACACTACGCTGTTGAGCTTGCCCGTAAGGAATTCTCTTGGATCGATGAGAAATTCGTTCCGATTTCTCAATCTCAGGAGCTTCAACCGGTTCATTTTTCTCAATACTGTGCCATCATCTTGGAGTTTGATTATTTTATCTAGGATACCTGGGTTGCAACACAAGCAATTCCACATCTCAGGGTCCGCTTTCGCGGTGTCCCCGTGTCCACCGCCCCTCGTTCAACTGTGCCTGAGCCATCTCTGACGCTTCGACTCAATGGCCAGGTCCGCGCCATCATTCCCCGTCCAGACATGGCGGCCGCAAACGTTGAGGATTCCGAGTCAGCATCGGAAGAGGAGGAAGAGGGTGACCTACTCGATGAGGTCGACCGCTTTCTGGACAAGGATGCGGTGACGGCTCAAGACGCTGAAGATGGTCCCGATTGGATGTTCGAAGACGGGGAAGTTAAAGCCGCCGACCCGCTCTATGTCTTCTGCCCTGCGCCACACAGGCGCCATCTTCTTCACCTCTTCACCCGCCACTTCTGCCAGCATCCTATCTTCCCAACCCAGGACGGTCCGAAATCTGCTACTCAAATTCGAACTGAGTGCGTGTACGAGATGTACATGTTTTGTGTTCAGCGCGGGCTGCGCGAAGCCTGGGGCTACTTCTGGACATCGTGGTATTCCCCAAAGATGTGGAAGCTGTGGGCACGCTCAACGTCTCCATATCTCTCACGCCTCCGAACCACTATGAACGTGGAGAATTTTTGGAGGCAGTTGAAGCACGGCTTTCTCCACAACCATCTCCGCCCTCGCCTCGACCAGCTGATTTGGATCCTTGTCACCCAAGTAACCCCGGCGTATCATGCTCGTATGCAAATCCTCAACGATGGCCATCGCATTGGGCGCTCGAAGGCACCCACACAGTTTCAAAAGCAATTCAAGACAATGTGGACAAAGCTCGAGGGTCGGACTCTTGCGGTTGATGCCGACCGCAAGTATATTACATCCGTCGAGCGTTGGACCTGCACCTGCAAATCCCAACCACTCAACAGCTGCCACCTTTGCAAACACCTCGTTGACGCCGTCGGTCACCCTTCTCCCGAATTTTGGACCCAGGTTGTTCGTCGTCGAACACAGCCCCTGTATCGCCACCGGGCTCTCGTCCCCCGCGGCCAAGAAAAATCGAAATATATTGAGCCGTCTGATGGGAGCATCACAGATGGTGACGACCACGCTCTTGTGGACCCGGGGGTTCTCGCAGGTGGCGGGGGCTGGTGGGACTTGGATTTTAGCTCGTCGAGTTTGCTTGGCAAGCGCACCCGCTCATCTCATCAGGAATCTCACGGCGACTCAAGCTCAGATGATGCCGAGGAGGTGCAGCGACAGTTCTTCCCTGCGTTCAACACGCATGACAGCGACGTGGAGGAGGAGGTAAGTGTCGTGGAATAAATCACCGCATCACCGCATATTAATTCATTTACTCCTCAGGTCGATGGTTACCGGGACCACCTCCTGCGCCGAGCGGCAGAGCTCGAGCAGGCTGCGGCCATTCTTCGCGCTCAAGTCCCACACCGGAACAAATTGTGGATGTCTAGTATTGCTAGGCGCGACATTGGGGCTGATGTCGGGCAGATGGTGGCCGATATTCGACGATTTGAGAGCACCGCGCATGTGCGCGACACAACCTGGGCCAAGAAAGGTGACAAGGACGACCGGCGCCGCAAGGAGAACACAATGGGGTACCAAATTTATGTTCCCCCTGATTGCGGTAGAGGAGGATGTAGAGGTGTAAATTAATGTTGATGTGTTGAAATATTCATGACACCTGGGGCTTGGCAAAGTGTTTGATAGCCTAGGAAGGTATTCCACGGACAAGCAGGTAAGAAGGCCGGAAACGAGTAATTGGCAAAAACGAGCGTCAGAACGCGGGGCTTGAACCTACGAAGGTGGACGACGTGATTACGCAGAAGACGAGGGAGAGAACTGTAACCAAGTAGACTAAGGAGACCATATGAGTTGTGCTGGGCTTCACCTCATACCATAAACCCTCGCTGGGCAGATCAAATCACCTGTTTTATTCATTTCAACCTTATTCAGCTAGCTAATAATGCTGTCTTAATTCAGAGGGAAGGATATACCTGTCCTATGCCTATCAATAGAAATTCTTATTTATTACCGCATGTTTGAGTGAGAAACCACGCGAAATACACCAACCCTTCCCGATTGAGTCTTACGGCACATCAGCACGTGTGCGCAAAAACCTGCTGGGTGAATTGCTTTGACTCACGATTTCCTCTCACTGGTTCTTACGACGAACTACGTGAGAGGTATGTCTATCTATTCCCTATTTGTACTACACAGATACTTACCATTAATGTAGCTTGTACTTACTACGTTCGCACAGGTCTCCCTGGTTCACAGTACAAAGATATTGGTGACTCGGATGGGTCTATCGCTGGGGCCCACTCCCACAGACGAGCTCGTGGTCGATCCTCAGCGCTCCTCCCTCTCGATGGTGAACGCTCAGCCGGCGCTGGTGCAAGAGGAGCTCGATTCCTACAAATACCCCGTCTTGACGCTGCCCACGGAAATCATTTGCGAGATCTTCATCCACTTCCTGCCCGTGTACCCCGAATGCCCGCCTCCCGCTGGAATTCTTTCACCGACCAACCTCACACAAATCTGCCGGCAATGGCGGGATATTGCTTTGGCCATTCCTACGCTCTGGAGAGCCATGCGTCTGTCGTTTAAAGGCGACAATATTCCGATGGACAAACTCGATATCTGGCTCGGGCAGAAGTTTGAATCCGCTGGGGCAGAGAATTCTCTAGAGAATTTCGGGTAGACAAGGATAGCCGAACCCGCGTAGACTCGGTAACCGTTAGCGGTGCTCCGAATCAAAGTCTGATGGAGTCGACTCAATGATGAACATTCGAGCGGACGACAGTGCTCGTGGCCAGGCTGGTTCGTAGCTCAGTTCCACATTTGGTGTGCACTACCTTCGACTGCCCGAAATGGTATTCCAAGTTGGAAACCCTCTGTTGAAATTCTAACAACCTGTCGCCGCGCGTGATGACACACCTCGGGTAGCCGGCCGCTGTGCCGCCTCGTCGCTTATATTTGCCGCCGCTTCTTCGCTCAGAGCTCTCTCGGTCGAATTGTACTCCTCGTCGACTGCCACTCTCTGCGAGGATGTGAGGCTGAAACATGCTTCATCCTCAGCACTGCCTGGCACCCTTCAAACCGGCTCTAATCGCTTCGCCGCATTGCCCAGGCAAGAGCTCAAGGTATAAAAGCTAGCACAAGACTCGAGGGAAAAATATTCTCTCGCACTTCTTCTCTTTCACTCATTAATTTCCTCTCTTTACTCGCTCTCCGCCATGGCGGAACCTAATCCAGATCCTGGATCTGTTAATCCGTGGCCAACTTATAGCAAAATCTGTCCCAGCTGCCGCCAACCTGGGCTCCTCCCTCCTATTTTATGTACCGCCAAAACGAGTGCGGCCATTACTAATTGGGGGCGTCATGGTCAACCGGTAAGTCGTCCACACCTAGAAAGATAACAACATTGATGTTTTACGTCCAGTGCATTGAGTGCAAAGGCTACCTGTGGCTCAATCCTCCGACGCCACTGTCCAGGATTCCCGACACAGTCCAGGTGAAGTTTGCTCTTCGAAAATCAGCACAAGATGCTCCAGATAACCTTCTGTGTGTTGCCAATGGCTGTCGCTTCGCAGCAAAGAACGAACCTCGTAAGGCAAATCGCGGATGTACCCGTCACGGAGGCCCTCATTGTGCCGCTTGTTGCAAAAACCTCGGTGGGTGTAATTTGAACACCCACCGGTTGGGTTTTCGTGACCTCAATAGCGCTACGGCAGAGGCAGTCGGTGAGCTACCAGTATTTTTATATTTCCCCGGACTCACACAGATTTATAGTTAGCCATGGGGGAAGCATGTCCTCGTCTTCCTCTGTACCTGTCGCGGCTTCCTCCGTCCCGATCCAGAGGGTTTATGCGCGTCCCTTGGATCCTTCGTATGCCAAACCTCTGGCGCAAAGTCGCCACAGCCACATTTTCTCCCAGAGCCGTAGATTAGAGGCCGAGGGAAGAGCGAAAGAATTATACTACGTCTCACTTTACTCTCGGGTAAGCTTTCTCGTTGAACTATCAAAACCTCTGTCTAACTATGAATCCAGACCCCTCAGTCGGGACCCGCTGTGGCAGTTCAACGATTCAAACTCATCAATGACAAAAGCGGCTACTTCATTCCTAATACCTGCTCTGCCATCGTCAATGCTTCAGCTGCCTCTACTACTCCCAACCTCATCAGCGTACTCGACATCGATTTTACGTGGACAAACCAGGATCTGCGGTTGCCCATTACGGTGACGTCCACGTCTTGTGTTCTTCTTCGGACCTGTGATTTGAACGACTCGGATTGTTTGGAACTCGACGCGGAGATCGCCCTCTTACTCTCTACTCAAACTGAGGCTCCGACTCCGGTTGGCGTCCGCGCCGTCAGAGTGTCCAACGCTCTCACCGCGCATTCGGGAGTTTCGGTCCTTTCAGAACCATCTCTTGCGCCTAGCTTGAATCGGAAGGCCAAGTTTCCGAAAACCTATGCGTCTCAGATGGAGCCAGGGCTCCTGGCTATGGCCCAAGTGTTACGCGATGGCCCAGCCCTCAAAAATGCATTCGAGGAGGAATTTCCTGGATGTGAATTTGTTGTGAAGACCGTTTACAAGCACTTAAAGTACTACCGCGATGGCATGAAGTTGCTTGGAAAATATGTCAGGTGTGGCAATACACAGGGCGGCAAGTGGTCGGCCTTCATTGCAGAAGTTGACAAAAAAAGGAAGATGAAGACAAGTGCGTTGTCTTGCTATGTTATTTCTCCGTCTAACCCGATTTTACCAGGGCCAATTACCATTGATCTCACTACCACCGAGCCCACCCTGCGAGCCTTCTCGCCCATCGACGTGGATGCAGACTCCGGTCCTTCCAATACTATCATCTACGACGACACTTTAGCTTCCAAAAATATCAGACGCAAAATGGCTCTCTATGATTATGAGACGGGTTTTTGCCGAGATTATAGATCTCCGAACACACCCGACATTCAGCTCATGGTCTTTGATAACAGTGTCCAGGGGACAAAATTTACGGTTCATTTGGTGTGTTCCTTCGCACACTTTCCGGTTGACTTACAAAGAACTTGCAGGCCTCCTTTTATCCAGTCGGAGCCACGGACGTTGAACCTACCGCGATTGCCATCAAGAAATTCGCTCTCCGTGACGATTGGTGGAAGGGACAATGGTCCTCTCTTAGCACTGCTATTTGGAATGAGGGGGCTCGGGCGGCAACATGTTCGATGATGTTCCAGGACTTCATGCTCCGAGCAAGTGCACATGAGATTCTCCTACCTGGTAAGTGAAGGCTAAGTTATCAATCTTTTAACGAACCATTCCACCTACAGATATTGACGTGGTTCAAACATCATGGATAGGTCCGGTTCTCGAGGGGGACAACCATCCGGAGTGGTTGGGACAACCTTGGCACTTTGGTATCCCATTTTCGGTTCAAACTTTGAACTTGCAACAATCTCTCCAACATGAGATCTTTGACGTGCTGTCTGCCTTTTCACATTTCACTTATCAATGCACAAACCACAAGAGCGTGTATGTTGACTTCCAAGGTAAGTTTTCTTGTTTTGGATTGTGTCTGTGTTCGTTTCGTGGTGCTCATTGAATCTTAGGGCTCGTAACGGCAGAAGGTGAATATCGGGTGCTCGATTCACTCACACATGTGGCCCCGCCAGTTGACTTTTCGGACAATACTCGCCAGTATGTGGAATACGACGATGAAGATGAAGTTCCCCAGCCGTACTCTGTTAACGACGCCGATCATTTCCTCGGAAGTCAAGGTGAAGCTGGACTCAAAAAGTTTTGCGACTTCCACAATTGCAACGCAATCTGCGGTCGCTTGAGCCTGAATCCCATCCCCCTAGTCTTTCCTAACGCTTAAACACAAACTATTGCACCGACTCACCGATGTTCAACACATTGATTTAATCATACCCAGTCACAGCATACTTGATTACTTGCCTATCTTGCCTATCTCACCGTGAACCTTGATTTTACGTACCTCATACATAGTTCTTCATACTTACTCGTTATAATTCTCGATCACCTAGTCCCCTCAAGTGAATTTCGAACTGCGGATACCGAATTTCGGTAGAGATGTTCAATATTCAACAGCTCAGACCTTTAAGCTACATACTTTGGCATGTTTTTCAGGCCCATAAGATGTTCAAGAGACCCTTTTTCAAGCCGAATAAATCCTCCAAATCTTTCCATGCAAGCTTGAGCGGTCGAAAGACTGTTCCAATAGGTCATGTGACCGTGTCGGGCACAGACCGGTTGGGATTGAAAATAACATGGGGCGTCCCATTAATAAATTCATGATCATCATCGTTGATATTGAGAAGTCCTGACGATTATACAGCTCTGGATACTTGGCAAAATACCCAGTCATTATTATTCTTCAACGTTTTGTACGACGAAATCACGGTCACGTGTTTTGATGGCCCGAGAAGCACACACGAACTCGCACATTGTCGCGCAAGAAATGATCTGCCATCTTTAAACTTGCCTCGGAAAATTCTGAAGGGTCAATACCTTCCAGAATCCATCTGAAAAAGCTGGGGTTCAAGACTCCCCCAGGCGCTATTGAGGCTGCAAATGTACCAATATTTATACATGACTAGGGAACAGTGCATCCATCGGAACCATCCAAGGAGAGTGTCCCTTCCTCTCCAGCTCCCCAATAATATACCTATTCCTCCTCTTAATCATCTCATCCAGGAAGAAATTGTACCGTGTAACCTCCATGTCTCGAACGACGGACAGATATCCACCGAACCAGACATTGGTTTGCTCACAGATTGATGTGTTGAACCGCCAGTTCCCATTTTCGTCAATGAGTTCGGGGAAAGCGGCGGTATTGCAGTAAAGTTGGCAGTGGTGGTCTGTGAGTTTGTGTTTGCAGGTGAAGTGGAAGACGTCGACAGGCTTTCCTGTATTTTCGAAGTGGCGGTCATGAATTGCGCGTTGGTGTGCATCTAGCTTGCAGTTGTTGTCGAAAATAAAGAATTCCGGTGTAGATTGGGGCGACGGGAAGGTCGCTTTTGCAAAGTCCTTTCAGAAAGAGTGGAATCAGTCAGAAATATTGAGCAAATAACCGAATGGCCTACATTGACCGCAGACACGGCCTCGGAACCGTACAATGTAGCCCTGGACAGAATTACGCCACAGCACCTCATGATGAGCTGCTCGTTGTGGGTGCGTCGGGAGCCAAAATAAGCCCGAAGCCTCCGATTTCCGCCCTCGGGTTTTCCATCGCAATCTACCTCTACGGGCCCATCGCGGCCGCTCTCGATGATCACCTCATCGTCATCGTCATCGTAATCCTCCGGGATGGAGTTGGCTGGAACGGAAACACCGGTTTTCTTAAGCCTTGAGCGTAATTTGTGAAGTGATTTTCCACGCGTGAAATAAGCAGTCTCGAGCGCGTGGTGCTCGGGATTGCTACACGTACGGAACCCCGATGTGCTGTTGTCGGTACAGTCAATTACCGCACATTTAAGTTTTATGTGCTGGTGATCGGGGCAGAAGTGCTGACGATTCGAGGCAAGGGGGACCTTGCAGTCATGAACCTTACAACACCTGTGCCCGATTGTATCCCCATCGCAGTGAGCCGTCTGAATTTTCACTAGTGAATCTGGATAAGCAGCTGGATTGTTTAAAACGATGAATCACTTACTGAGGGTACCGTCTTCAGCTTCAAAGACAAAAAAACAAAGATCACAGGCATGGGGATACGCCTCTTGACCTATGCCTTCCATCTCCTTGTTGCGTTCAGCGAGGACAGGTTGCAATCGATCTTTGTGATTAGCTTCGTCGTGAGGTAAGACTAATATTCCCCGCTGTTCTGCCTTCTCTAAAAGAATCGAGTAGAGGAGAAAGCCGTTCATGACGTCCTCGTTGCGGATTTCCATGGTCCATCCGGTCGGAGGTACGGGCTCTCGGAGGGTGGACGGATATGCAAGCTTATTGTTCGCGACGTGGGGATATATTTTTGCGAGGGCAGAATTATAGATGCGAGCCCAATTCGACGCTGAAAGCCTGAAGGAGAGGTAAATTGACAAGTCATCATTCAGCGATACTAATGCCTTACCACCCGAAGACCATGCCGTTCGAAAACAGTTCGAGAAGAGGACTTTCCATGAAGAAATGCTGCGCCACTTGAATTACATGGGGAACTCCTCCGTAATACGTCCGCAGGGAAGATTGCTTGTGAACGGAATTGTTATGGTAATAACGGCGGTTGCATCCTTGGACTAAGTTTGAGATAAACTGGACACTTTCGTGGAGATAAATCTTACCACGGCAATACAGAGACGTAGTGTAAACCGGGAGGACACCGTTTCGAAGCGTATAGAGGGTAGCCTTGTGTGTCATGGGCTCCGTCAAAGTCATCACGTCGTCTGAGGCCCGGTGATTTATGCACCCCGAAACTTGGCAGACTCGGACGGGAGGGAATAAGTGGTTGAATGCTGTTCAAATTCAAGTTAGGGCTGTCAGCAAATGAGACGGGAAAATCCTACATGTTCCGCGACCAAGTGCTGCTTTATTGTATTCAATTACTTCTTCTTCAGTGGGTCGTACTTCGGGGTGGTTCCAGACAATTTCTTTGAAGGCTAACCAGCAGAGCGCGACCAGATCGAGATCAGCGTTGGAAAGCGACGTCCCAAGGAGCTCCAATACACCAAGCTGAAGGCAAGTCGGCGGGATCCTTCGGTCTAGCTGCTGAAACTGGATCAGGGGCCGGGCCAAGCAAGCCATCCGCAGAAACTGAGTCAGCCCATTGAAGGGTAGGCCTTTGAGAGTAGGATATTGGTCTAGTACCGACAGAATTTCTTGCAAACTCATGGCCAACTTCGACGCGTCAATGCGACGACGCGCCGCGGTTTATGAACCAGTTCACCTCCTATTACGACACGTATTCTACGCGAAATTCTCCCATCATTCTACCCGAAAACCCATCTTTTCTACCCGAAATTCTACGCGGAAGTCTCGCATCAATTCTACGCGGAGTCTACCCGAAGTCTCTAGAGACAAATGATCCCAACGGATCCAAAGCTCTCGGCTCGGGAGATCACTGCACTGCCCGTTCTCCATCACCTTGCTTTAGCTTAGGTCCCCCTCCGTCACAATTCGTTCTGCCGATTTCTGCATCAAACAAACAACTATGCCGAGCCACTAGCGCTTTCCCCTTTGCGGGTAGTACCTAGACCAAACAAGAACCAAATAGTAGCACTTCTTTGCTCGTCGAAACTAGCCGAGATCTGTACAAACCAAATAGAGGCCAAATACCCCGAACAAGTCCGACATCGTCCGCACGAACTATGCCGAGCCACTACCTGGACCAAACAAGAACCAAATAGTAGCACTTCTTTGCTCGTCGAAACTAGCCGAGATCTGTTCAAACCAAATAGAGGCCAAATACCCCGAACAAGTCTGACATCGTAATCCCGTCCCAATACAGCAAATACTAGCAGTAGAACTCCCGCCACATTCTTCGCGTTCCCTCCGTTCATGTGCGACTTTTTCCGGGCGTCCCTCCCAGCACGGTCCATGACTGCACGAGGTTGGTTTCTAGGTCTAACGGACGACGGTCCCACTGATCTATATGCCAGCTGTAAGGCTGTCGGCCAGACAGAAAACACTGAAAAGGAGATCACGCCGAGATCAACGAGACCACAGTATATTCTACGAGCGAGCTAGCGACGAGCGGGAGTATCGACGAACAAGAGGGTAAAGGCAAAAGTAGACTAGCTTATGTAAGGTCCGATTGTGGAAGCCTGCAGCCAGCAGGAAACACTGAGAACACTGAATCACACCAAGATCAACATGACCACGGTATATTCAGCAGCGAGCGAGCGGGGGAGCCAGCGAGCTACAGAGAAGACGACGACAACGAGGGCTAAGACAAGGTACGACTACTGTACGTAAGCTGGATCGGGCCGATGTAAGCCGCCAGGATTACACTCTCCCCATCCCTAAAGAACTGAGTATGCATCGGAAAAGTAAGTAAGAAGAACCAATCACGTCCGACTCTACCAGAACAAGATCCAGGTGGGACACATCAGTGGGAACAGGGCCGGAGCCAGGTGCACAGTGAGGACACCACACAAGAACGTGCCAGGGTAAAAGCCGGGGGGCCTAACTCTCCAAATGACGAAATCCATCGGACGCTCCCAGGACGGAACTGCGATACCTCACAGGGCAAAACCAGTACGCCGATGGGGTCATGACGGAAAACGCACAAGGCTGAATTGGCGGCGGCGAAGCGAAGAAGGCGATATTAAAGATGTGGGATATGATAGAGGACCAGGGAAAGTTTCGTCTAGCGACAGAATCCTCGAGCGATGGTGACATCAGCACGAGCGATCACGGCGAGTCAGAACGCGGACACGCGTGAAGGCAAGGCGGGCACACAACATACGGCACGACGGCGGCAGAAAAGCTGGAACGCATGGGCGGGCATACAGCGGCGGCGGTAGCAGCACGTGCGAAAGAACCGGGTTGGCAGTGGTGGAAGGCAGCAGGGACAAACACGTGGGTGTACAATGGTCGTGGGCGCAAGAACAGGCGGACGAGTGCGACAAACACATGCGTGAGGGCGCAGCGTAGTGTCGAGATTGAGCGCGAGCGCGGCGAAGACATGATGTGCAGCAATGGCGAGGAAGGGTGATGTTGTGCATGTGAGGCGATGACGGCGGCGGATGGGCAAGGGAGTGGTGGCGATGTGGCTGTGGACGACAGATGTGACGAGGACGGCACACCTAAGTTGTTCCCAGCTGCACTACAACCTGTTCCTCCCTGGAACCCGCTCCAAACTCCATTCGTGAGGAAAACATCCCATAATCCACCAAGACTGCAACATGCAGCAGTCATCGAAGACACGAACATAACAAGAACGTGAGAGGACCACGAGAAGTGCGGGAATGCAGCGTTAATCCGCGACGGAGACATGCACAATGATGACGTGGCACGAATCCGTGTGAAAAAAGCTGTAGCCGAGGGAGTCCAGTGGGAAGGCGGCACCTAGCGAGTCGAAAGTGTCGATGCAGGGGTGGAAAGATGCACGGCAGGACGAAGGCGAAGGGAATGGTCCGTGGTGGGAGTTGAAAAAAAAGTGGAAGCCTGCAGCCAGCAGGAAACACTGAGAACGCTGAATCACACCAAGATCAACATGACCACGGTATATTCAGCAGCGAGCGAGCGGGGAGCCAGCGAGCTACAGAGAAGACGACGACAACGAGGGCTAAGACAAGGTACGACTACTGTACGTAAGCTGGATCAGGCCGATGTAAGCCGCCAGGATTACAGATTGGTCCGTAAACCGGGCAGGTTTACACTGACCTGCCGATTACACCAAGGTCACCCTCGCCACACAGTGTTTACACCAGAGTGGGAGAACTTCCGCACGAACTGACGTCCACTGACGAGGTTATCCGCTGTAGACTTACACTCTTAACGCGTCCGAAGTAGTCCGAATGGTGCGGAGATCTGGATAAAGTTATGTTATCGTCCATTTTTATTTTTCCCTATCTGGATCTGCACACACCGCGAATCAATATATATATTGCAACAGAATGAGATATGTTTGGTGATCACGCAACGAAATAAAGTAGAAGGCAGATGGCATTAGAAGCAAAATATTTATTTAGAGGATGGTATAATCTTTGTCGCTCAGAGTGTGCTCCAGTAGAAAGCTGTCAGTGAAGCACGTGAACACGACCCGGCGTCCCGACATGATGGGTGCGGTACAATGTGCTAACAGCCGCGTCCTCACAGCAATGACCTGGCCAGGCCTCAACGGGATCCGTATGCCCAGCTGCGGGATGCAAAACTCCCCACCCTCCCAGTCGCCAGCTGCAAAAATCAGTGCAAACTTGTGGAGATTGTTGTTCCAGTCTATATGGATGCGCTCGCTCCCGCCCTCTTTGACTGCCACTGTAAAGAACGTCCCCCCAAAGTCCATGTCGGGACGTTCAGTGAGTTGCTCAGCGTGTCTGTGCGCAAGCCACAAGTGGATTCTGTGAGTAGTCCGTCAGACAGGCCTGTTACAATTTCGTTGTCGCGCCTACCGCTCCTGCACCCGTTGCTGCTCGGGCATGTAGCATTTCATCAGCCGCTCCAGTCTTGGGACCACCCGCTCCTTCACAGTGCGGCAAAGGGCATCAATCGCAGCCAGAATCTCCTCCTTTGGTGCACTTTTCTCGAGCTTTGTCTGGCGTGAGTCGGTGGTGATCTTTGCCAAGTCCATGTAAAGCTCCCATAGCCCGAGGTGGAGCGCCGGTGAGCCCAATCGCTGAAGCTCTGCGTCGGGAAATTTCACCCCCAGCCGGTTTAATGTGTCCCAGAGCCGCACGAGCATCTTCAGTGTTTCGTCAGGGATACACTCAGCCCACCGCATGGCTAGATATTTTGGCGCGCCATCCTCCTCGAGCGCCGCGACCTCAGCAGCGGGCAGCTTGTCCCACAGCCACGCCCCCCGCCGCCTGGTCCCTGCGCCTTCCGCTGCGTCTCAGTGGGTTTCTGCGACTCGATTAGCAGTGTTAACGAGGGATCGTTGCTTGCGTTGGGGAGGTCCGCGGGTAGCGTGGGCCACAACTCCTTCACCATTCGCTTCACCATCTCCCCGTCCCGGGTCCACCCCGCGAAGTGGTCGGGAAATGGAACCTCGCATTTTATGATTTCTGGCGCGGAACGTTCAAAGCGTCATATAAGAAAACGAGGACTTGACCCACTGGTGTGCCGCTGCAGTTTCTCCTGCCCTTTCTCGTACGTCCCCCCCTTCTTGAGGTACCGCGCCTTCCGCTCGTCCCGGGAACCTTCAGACCTCCATCGTCCCTTGGGCCTATACTACCGCTTCAATTCACGTCAATTTACAAATACCAGTACGCACCTTTCTTCCTTCAGCTCCACAGGCCCCCCTTCAGCCTCTGCTCTTTTGTTCTTGCCTCCTCGTCGTCCTTGCCGAGTCCGCGTTGCTTTTGGCATGGAAGTGAGCAGAAGAGAGTGTGTACGGGTGTTTATTCTGCTGGCATAACGTGAGGTTGCCGACATGCTCGCTTACCCGTCTCGGAGATTGGCAATAGGCCCACTTGCCCGTCTCGGTTCGTACTTTCGGCTTGTGTTCACGCCCACGACAGTCAGACCAACGGCGATTTCTACATAAAGACAATAATGGATGTATGTAAGCAGCTCGAACTACAATTTCTATATACGGACACTGTAAAATTAGAATCGCGACTTGCGCGTGAATGTACCATCCTGGTTCAATGACCTGCACAGTGATTCCACCGGGTATTTCCTCCATTGTCCGTCAACACCCTCCACTCGCTCGAATCTGACCCACACCACGTTCCCCATCTGCTCCGTATTCGGGCACGTCTCGGCGTAATCGCCCTCCCGATCTCTCTCGCCCGTCTCATCTGGGCCTATGATTACAACCCGCTCTCGCGTCTTGACAATCAACGTGTCCACGTTGTTCCACGGGGGGTTGAGAGTCATTCTCACTGGAATGAGCCACCGCGGCTCAATCTGCACCTTTTTCGCAAACTCCCCGACTCGCACCGACATCGGCGTATTCAGCGAGCTTTCTGTCAGTGCTTGTGACAACTCGATGAACCCCAACTGCCCAGCGGCCGCTACCTGAGCGCCGCTCACGCGCTTTCCCGCCGTTTTCAACCGAACGCGAACATCCACCCTTTTCCCTTGGAGCCTAGGGATGCACAGCCATCGGCCCTCGTCTTCGCCAATCCGTGTCGCAGCGCGTGCTGCATCCGCCACCGCAACCGCCAGCTCCCCTCGAGTCGGCCTCCACGCGTCCCCCATTGGAGTCGTTCCGTCTTCCCACTCTGGCGTCCGTCGGCTTTCCCACTCATCCTCGTCGTTGGTGAATCCGAGCTGCAGCGGTCCCGCCCACGGAATGACGTACGTCGCTTGTCGTAGGGGCAGGCCCGTTCTGCCCAACGTTCAGCGCTGCAGACTATCCAGCAGTAATGTGCACTCACCCCTGATGCCGCGCCTGATCCTCTGGGACCTGCACCGGGGCGTTTGTGACCTCGATTCTGACCGTCAACACCATGGTCAGCACACCGTCCGTGCCCTTCGTCCAGTGGTTGTCGATCACCGTTCAATAGAGGCAATTACGAAATCGTGCTTACGTTTTTTGGGTTCGGTGAGAGTCGGAGTGCAACCCTAAAGCAAGGTTGAGGACGGCAGCAGCCGGACCTTTCATTGAAATATCGAAGCCGTATTCCTCGAAGTCGCGTTCCCGCGGTGTCATGTTCTCGTCAGCCCAGTGCACGCGTTTGGAGTATCTCAAAGTCTCCCTCCGGGAATCCTCATTGTTGGTCATCGAGGAATGCCCGATGCCTTTCCTCCGCCACCTAGATCTAGAGTTCGAATGGGAAAGTTCCCCCGAGCCCGTCGTCTTTCTGGATGTGCCGCTGCTGCGCTCGGCTGTCCTCAACGAAAACGCCCTCTATGCGGTCGTTCTTCCGTGGGCGCAGCTGACTGAGCTGACGCTGCACAACGTGTTCCCCGAGGAAACTCCTGCTGTCCTGCAGCTAACATCCAATTTGGTATATTTCAAGTCGGCTCTCATCAATAATGGTTTCCCGGATTGCCCCGATGTGACGCTTCTGTGTCTGGAGTCCTTGGCCTTGACACTTCGCCGCACGATCGATTACCACCCGAGCGAAATATCGGGGTATCTGGAGACTTTCGTCGTTCCTACTCTGCGTCATCTGCAAGTCGATGAACACTTCCTTGGGAGGGAGCCCATTCATTCCCTCATGATGTTCGTGTCAAAGTCTGGGTGCACATTGGAGAGGATATATGTTAGCGGAAAAAGGAGGCGGCTCTCCCATGACGTCTACCGCCGCGCATTTCCTTCAGTCGAGCTCTCTTTTGATGAGTTCTACGTCGGGGAAGGACTCCAAAACGACTCGGATGCAGAGTACGACTCGGATTCCGAGTAGCAGCAACCTCAAGCGTTCCTAGGTGTGTTCTGCTAGTGATTTTACATTGGGGCAATATTGATAAAATAGATAGGTGCAGACCCACACTATTCAAAGGAGGTTTACTACTTCCAAAGGCATAAATTTTAGCGTCCATCTCCTTCCAAGGCCCAAAGACAAAACCCTTCATGCAACATTAGTTGCTTCGGAAGGACTTTCTGAGGCAGACTTTCGCCGAAGAAGGCTTGTTCTTTAATGTTTTTGTTCTTTATTCATTTATTTAATGTGCCGCGATACGCAAGCACGACCAGTGTATCTAGAATTTGGCTCTATTGCAGGACCCGAGGCTCAACAAAACTCGAACAAAATGAACGTACAGTGAGAATACATATTGGACCATGCTTTACGATGAAACAACATATTTTAAGTTATACCACGAGCTGTTTCAAAAGTTGTCGGCACAGGTTGAGCACGGGAGATTTTCAAGACAGAAACCACAAGCCGGGTAGATATTCTTTGACAGAACTGGCTCTAAAAAGTTGAGGCAAAATAAGAAGACGGGACATGGAGGGAAAGGAAAAAGTTGATGCACAAGCCCTTTAGTTAATCCGTAGATACTCTTGTCGTGGTATCGCAGTTTTTTTCGCAGGGTCCATGTAATGTACCTGGCTCTAGCATAAGTATCAAGAAGACTAGTCTCGTATACCAGGCTTTATACCGGGGCGACCGAGAAGATTCGTTCTCGGCGACCTATATAAAGACGAGACGAATGAAGAAACAAAAATCCAGTGATATCACAGTAGTGCTTCTGCAGCAATAACGACGGGGGTGCCTCAACAGACGTACCGAGTAGAATAGCCGAGTGTACGCGCTCCCACGGGTAGGAACTCCCAAGTCAGAAGGAATCTCCTCTACCTCAACAGAGCGTTCTGTGTCGATATCCATCCCGCTCTCAATTCTCTCCAATCGCGGTTTCCCCCGTTCTGTGCGGACCTGCTCTCGTTCTTGCATCAGCGCGGCTTTCGGGTTCTTCGAGGGTGGAGCAGAGGTCTTTTTGACGCAGTTTGGCTTCTTGAACAGTCGCGGATTCTCCGAGTCTAAATAGGATGAATGTGCATGTCCGGTTGCAGAGGCAAAGTCTCAGATATGGCATCCTGTCTCGTTCCAATCGTTCGCCCGTCTCTTGCGCCGCCAGACACGACAGTTCAAGTCGCAAGAAACAAGCTTGAAGTTAAGACATGATATGGCAGGGAACTGCATACCACTTCTAGAGGCACAGATTGGACAGAAGTTCGGGTTTTTCTTACTCGAGGTTCTTCCCAGCGCGTGAACACAGCCTTTTTCTGAAAAAAAAAAAAGTGCAACGGAGACTTGAACGGAGCCGTCATGGTTCAAGTTGAGGAAGGATTCGCGGCCCGGCGTGGCACGCCTTCATTTCTCACGCTTTGACTAGAACCAAGTCAACCTCAGACGGCCACGATGGCCACCCTCGAGGCTCAGCGTGCTCAGGCCGCAGATCTAGACGCTCAAATCCTAGCTCTCGCCGACGAGCTCGTGGTCGATCCTCAGCGCTCCCTCTCGATGGTGAACGCTCAGCGGGCGCTGGTGCAGGAGCAGCTCGATTCCTACAAATACCCCGTCTTGACGTTGCCCACGGAAATCATTTGCGAGATCTTCATCCACTTCCTGCCGGTTTACCCCGAATGCCCGCCTCCCGCTGGAATTCTCTCACCAACCAACCTCACACAAATCTGCCGGCAATGGCGGGACATTGCTTTGGCTACTCCTACGCTCTGGAGAGCCGTGCATCTGTCCTCTGAAGACGACAGAGTTGTAAACCAGATGCGCAAACTCGATATCTGGCTCAAGAGATCACTTGGCTGCCCGTTCTCCATTGAAATATCGAAGTCATATTCCTCGACGCGCGGTTTCATGTTCTCGTCAGCCCAGTGCACGCGTTTGGAGTATCTCAAAGTCTCCCTCTTGGTATCCTTGTGGTTGGTCATCGAGGAAGGCCCGATGCCTTTCCTCCGCCACCTAGATCTGGCGTTCGAACATTCCCTAAAATCCCTCGACCCCATCGTCTTTCTGGATGTGCCGCTGCTGCGCTCGGCTGCCCTCAACGATAACGCCCTCCCTGTGGTCGTCCTTCCGTGGGCGCAGCTGACTGAGCTGACGCTGCACAACGTGTTCCCCGAGGAATGTGCTGCTGTCCTGCAGCTAACATCCAATTTGGTATATTTCAAGTTGGCTCTCACCAATAATGGTGCCCCGGATTGGCCCGATGTGACGCTTCTGCGTCTGGAGTCCTTGACCTTGACAGTTTACCGCACGACCGATTACCACCCGAACGAAATACCGGGGTATCTGGAGACTTTCGTCGTTCCTATTCTGCGCCATCTCCGAGTCGAGGAGCAGCTCCTCGGGAGTGAGCCCGTTGATTCCATCACAACGTTCGTGTCGAAATCTGGGTGCATGCTGGAGGGGATGCGCATTACCGGGGCAAGGCATGTCTCCCAGGACGTCTACCGCCGCGCATTTCCTTCAGTCGAGCTCTCCTTCGACGAGGATTACCGCGGGGAAGGGGCAGACGAACTCGAGAGCGACTTGCACTCTGAATAGCAACAACCCCAAGCGTTCCTAGGTGTGTTCTGCCAGCGATTTTGTATTGAAGCAATATTCATGACACGGATCGGATGTACATTCCTTTATGCAGTATGCACATGCTCGGCCTCAACCCGCATCATAGGGCTCCTGTGTCTCTCATTCTAGTATATACTGCCCTTGATGGGTAGCATTCGAACTAGTAGTACTATGTACTTAGTCTATATAGAATCTTCAGTCCCCCAAGCGTATGTACGCGTCGCGTCGCGCTGTCATGCAAGAACTATAATTACATCGCGCGACCGGAGGTGATACAGTTACGCTCAACAGCGGTACATAGAGGATAAAAGTCTCGGCCGACCGATCCAAAGCTGTTAAATGCGCAGCAAGCACATTTGAAACTGCAATTCATACGCTTAAAGTTAGCGTTAACGTTGAGGGGTCGCGTCGGACCCGGCGCGGTTCATTGCGCAGCATACGCGCGCGCTTTGAAGCCGTGAAGGCACTCGCCTGAGTCCCACTCAAATACGTCCATTGGGTGTATTACATTGACATGGAATTTAGTTATAAACGTGAAAGACGAATGACGGAGGGGCCGCGAATAATAAGCTTAATGAGGTAGGCATTGGAATGAGATTGGATATTGACAGGGATGGATAGCTGTGCGCGGATGGACGGACAGACACAACAAATGCATGGATGGATGCGGCCGGGGTACAGATGCATGCACAACAGCAGTAGGACCGCAGCAACACGCGCGCGCAGCCACAAGGGAGCGGAAGGCGGACAACAGCTCATGAGCAGCAGCCTGCGGCGGGTGCGGCTGCAGGTTGGGAGCCGATACGGACGCCTGTTGCGGCGGGGGCGCCGGGTGCGCCGGTGTCGCCGCCTTGGGAGTCGATGAGGCGGGTTTTGATGTCCCTTTGAGGAAATGTGTGAGATTAAATTAAAGGAAAGGGAAGCGGAAGTGAGGGAAGGTGGACGCGAAGCAAGACGAGGAGGTTAAAGGAGTAAGACGATACCCACCGTGCGAGCGTAAAGAAGGCCTCCTCGACGCCGTCGTTGACCTTTGCGGAGGTCTCCATGAACTTGATGCCGAGCTCATTGGCGAGTTCGCGGCCTTGCTCTTCGGTGACGGCCTTCTTGTCGGTCCAGTCTGACTTGTTGCCGATGAGGATCTTGTTGACGCCCTCCGAGGCGTGCTGCTCGATGTTGGCGTGCCAAGTGCGGATGTCTGGCATAATTATAATTCCGCTTTAGAACGGAATGGACGCAAAGATAATGGAGAGTAGAACGGACTGTTGAAGGAGCGTTCGTCGGTGACGTCGTAGACGAGGAGGATGCCCATTGCACCGCGGTAGTAGGCGGTGGTTATCGTCCTGAAGCGTTCCTGGCCGGCTGTGTCCCACTACAAGTGTCGTATATCATTAACGAGCCCTGGTGGAGGGGTATTGAAGGGATTACAATCTGGAGCTTGATACGACGGCCGTCGAGCTCGATTGTACGAATCTTAAAGTCGATGCCGATTGTTGTGATGAAGGAGGGGGTCCATGCGTCGTCGCAGAAGCGCAACAGCAGACACGACTTGCCGACACCAGAGTCCCCGATGAGCAGTAGCTGGGCGCGGCATTAAATAAAGGATAGATAGACTGTGGCTTGCACACCTTTATGAGAAAGTCGTAGTGGGGGCTCATGGTGGTTTGTGAGGACTAACGGTGTGACTGGCGTGACACCGTTTCTACCTCCTACCAACACCAACCACATCTAATACACAATGGAGGACGAGGTTGCTGCTCTTGTCTGTATCGTCTCTTATACGGTCTCTGTGCCCTACTTACACCCACCAGGTTCTCGATAATGGCTCTGGAATGTGCAAGGCTGGCTGTGAGTTTTCCAGCTCAAATTTTGCGCCTTATCACTGACGCATACCTGGCAGTTGCTGGTGTGTTTTGTGCTGGATTCATGGCCTATTGTGCTCACTGTCCTAGGCGATGACGCCCCTCGCGCCGTCTTCCCGTACGCTCACCCTTTTCGCGCCCTTTTTGTGCCTTGGATTGACTTGCGACAGATCCATTGTCGGCCGACCGCGCCACCAAGGTGTCATGGTCGGCATGGGCCAGAAGGACTCTTACGTCGGGTGCGTCGTCCAGATCCGACCTCATCGCCCCTATCGTCGAGCTCATGCCGGCTACACAGCGACGAGGCCCAGTCCAAGCGTGGTATCCTGACCCTTAAATACCCCATCGAGCACGGCATCGTCACCAACTGGGACGACATGGAGAAGATTTGGCACCACACCTTTTACAACGAGCTCCGTGTCGCCCCCGAGGAGCACCCCGTCCTTCTCACAGAGGCCCCCCTCAACCCAAAGGCTAACCGCGAGAAGATGACCCAGATCATGTTCGAGACCTTCAACGTCCCCGCCTTTTACGTCTCCATCCAGGCTGTCCTCTCCCTCTATGCCTCGGGTCGCACGACCGGTATCGTTTTGGACTCCGGCGACGGTGTCTCCCACACCGTCCCCATCTACGAGGGTTTCTCGCTCCCCCACGCCATTCTCCGTCTCGATCTCGCCGGCCGCGACCTCACCGAGTTCCTCATCAAGAACCTCACCGAGCGTGGCTACCCCTTCACCACCACCGCCGAGCGCGAAATCGTCCGTGATATCAAGGAGAAGCTGTGCTACGTCGCGCTCGACTTTGAGCAGGAGCTGCAGACCGCCGCGCAGTCGTCTGCGCTCGAGAAGAGCTATGAGCTGCCTGACGGGCAGGTCATCACCATCGGCAATGAGCGCTTCCGTGCCCCCGAGGCGCTCTTCCAGCCCGCGTTCCTCGGTCTCGAAGCCGCCGGTATCCACGAGACGACGTGAGTCCGGCGCTGATTCATGACTGCGCGCATCGCATTCTGACTAATTCCGCAACACAGCTACAACTCGATCTTCAAGTGCGATCTCGACATTCGGCGCGACCTCTACGGCAACGTCGTGCTTTCGGGCGGGACGACTATGTTCCCCGGTATTGCGGATCGCATGCAGAAGGAGCTCACGTCGCTGTCGCCCGCGAGCATGAAGGTCAAGATTGTTGCTCCCCCGGAGCGCAAGTACTCTGTCTGGATCGGTGGATCTATCCTCGCCTCCCTCAGCACGTTCCAGAACCTATGGTGCTCGAAGCAGGAGTACGATGAGAGTGGGCCGGGGATCGTGCACCGCAGTATGTATTTTCCTTTTTCGGAAGCGAAAAGTTTGCTGACGACGTTGGTGTGACAGAATGCTTCTAGAGGATGTTGGTGTTTGGGGAAGGAAATGGGGTGTAGTATAGCTGACCGTAATGTTTCGAAAAAAATTGTTGGAGAAAATAAACGGTTTTCGTGTTGTTACATGCGATGCTCCGGGCTAACCTTCAAATCAATAACCCCCGTGAGTCCTGATTGCTCTGTGGCCATACATACCATCGTTACACCTTTTACCTAAAAGTAAGAAGTCTGCACTCTCCGGTGTGAAGAGGCAGAAAACATATCGCATCCCAAAAAGGTAGCTTCAAGTTGTTTGGCACGGCCATTGCGGAATAACAGACACGCGCCACGTTTTGTGCGTCCACCTTGAGGCTTTCCTCTCGCCTCCTCCTGCTCCTAGGCTCTATCCTACGAACTCTCGTTCTCTTGCGCTTCCAATTCCGGGACTTGCCACAGTCGATTCAAATTTCTTCCTAGAGTCTTTTACGAAACCCGAAACCGAAATTATGTCTGCCGCTGCACGCGCAGAAGCCCGCCGCAAGGCCATCCTGAGTCGTGGGACGGACCGACTTGCAAAGTTAACGACGTCGGGACGCGGGGAGGATAATCTGGCGTATGTGCGAGAGCGTAGGCGTTCCTGTTACAAATTTTGCGAGACGCGTTGCTCATTTTATTGTTTTTATTTTATTTTGCTTAATTGGTTTGCGGCCACATGCACGTTTTCTTTTGCGACACTACACTACACGACAAAAACACGATGCAAACCGAATATTGCATCGGAATGGAACTAAATCATGACAGTGACCCCCGACCCACCCCTCCCGTCCTTCCCGCCCTCCGGCTCCCCGTCGCCCTCCAGGAACCTAGGCAACTTCGTCGGCGAGGAGACCACTGGGATGCCTCTCCCCACCGCCAACCACTTTCCCAGTACCGCTCCGCGCTCGCGTGTACCCTCCAACGCGAACCCACCGCGCTCGCGCGTGCCCTCCAGCGCACAGACGAATGCGAACCCGTTCGGGATGCCGGACCCGTCGGGGTGGTCGGCAGAGCAGCAGCAGCAGTTTTTGCAGGCGCTTATGGGTGGGGCTGGGGCTCCGGGTGCGGGGGGACCGGCACTGACGTCGGGGAGGGAGGCGTCGCCGGATCCGTTTGCAGGCATGGCTGGGATGGATGGTAATAATCCGTTTGCGGCGATGATGGCTGCTGCCGCGGGAGGAGGTGGTGCAGGTGCAGGTGCGGGTGGGTTCCCGCCTGTGGGTGCGGGTATGGGTATGGGTGCGGACGGTATGGGGGGGCTAAGCGGCATGATGGGCGGGATGGGCAAAGCCCCCGACGTCGCCCCGCCCAAGACGCGGGCCCAGCGTCTCATGCCTGCGCTGCACCTCGTCGCCGTGTGGTCCCTCCTGCTGTACTTCATCCTCGTGCGGGAACCGGCGGTGCACGAGGGGTTGATGATCGCGAGTAGACCCTCGCTTACGGAGGGCCAGAATGCACTTTCGTTTGCGTGGAGGTGGAGGCAGCTTGCGAGCAGCCCGTGGTTGGCCGAGTTTAACAAGGGGTGGGGGGTGCAGGCTGTGGTGCGTTCTTTGCTTTTTCTTCTACGCGCAAGCGTATTTCTTGCCGGTGTGCTAATGCGGCCACTTTCAGCCGTTTTTCTGGGCATTCGTGACGCTAGAGCTCGTGCTGCACTCGCTGCGTATATTTTCGGGCTTTGTGAGTCTCTCTCTCTCTCTCCCTTCTTTCCTCGATCAGTGAATTGAACTCCACACCCTTCGCAGGACGCCATCCGTCCCCCAACGCTGGTCGCGCTCGCGCTGCCGCACCTCCCACCGCCGATACCTGCGCTATACGTGCACAGCATGAAATACCTGCAGATGGGGTCGCTGTTCCTCGACGACGTCGCTGCTGTTATCGTGGGTATTGGGCTGGTGATCTGGTTTTCGACGTGGCGCGCTGCATAGTGTGGCTAGAGTGTTTGTACTTTTCTTAAAATGATAAAGGCGAGCGCGTTAGTTTGAGCTCTACAGTGGGATGCTTGCGAGAGCGATTCTTCGAGCCGTTCACATGGTCTTAACGCAGCAACGACTCGGACTTGAGAAACTCATTTTCCATGAAGGCTCTTTCTTTCCAGCAGAAGAAACAATTCTGGCGGATGAGTTCCATCGTCGGGGCTGGTCGAATGGAAAGTTCGGTGGAGAGAACAGGGCTGTATTTGGAAAAGTCCGCTAGGTACGAGCCAGGGTTGATGAGCGGGTAGCGAGTATCGCGTGAACCGAGGCGCAGGCATCGTACCGCGTACTTCTGCGTCGTGTTCACCGCCGTCGTGGAAGTAAGAGTGTTTTGCGCAAAGAAAGGGTGTAGTAAGGGGTAAATATTAAAAATTAATAAGGTGCGCCAGTCGTGTAGAAGCGGTAACCAAACCATGCCGCCAGAAGGCCGAGCGGCGCCCAGTACATCACGCTGGAGAAGGTAGATAGTCAGTCAGAATGCCGAAGACGGAGTTGATGCGCACCTTGAGCCCTGTTCGACGACAGCAGAGGATACGCGGGAGGCCTGCGCGGCGGCTGCGCCAGATTTGAGCTTGAGTTCCTGTGGGGAGCGGTCAGCGTTGACCCACAGGTCCGCGCAAATCGCACATACGCTGTTTTTCTCGAACTCGCCGACGAGCATGGCGGGGAGGAGCTCACGCGCCTCGTCCGAGTGGCCGACGTCCTCGAACGCCTCGGTTGCATCCTGGCCTGGGGAGAATGGCAGGCTCAGTTCGGCGGCGTCGTTGTTTGTGCAGAGTTGATGATGCAAGTACCTGCTTCAGAGAGGATCACCTCGTCGCCTCCTGGGTGCTGCGGGCGGTCAGCAGGGCTATGAAGAGGAATGGATGGCATACCTCGTCCAGGAATTTGGTGACATTATACACTGAAAAAGGGCAGTTAGTCGAGCTGATAAAACGAGGGTGTTTGATTGGATGAGCACCCTTTTCGTGGATGAGGATGTACAGGTTGTCCTTGGTGTTGTTGGCGCGGAGCTCAGCGAGAGTTACAATCTTCTCAGACATGGTCGCAGGGAAGAGGAGTGATCGGTTGCTTACACGTTGGGCTGGTTACTGGTGCTGTGGGCCAATAGCGCGCTAATAGCAAATTAACCCAATATGGTTTGATTGTGATGATTAACAGCACAGCCACAACGCGAATCCGGCGCCCGAGTCTCCTACTTCTCGTCGACATTCTCGCTCTCAGCAACACTTCGAAGTCATCGCTGTCCATCTCTGTTCCCACAGAACATGTTCGGGACAATCTTCTATCACTACCGGCATCCCGGGGAGCCGCCACCACCGCCGCTATCTGACTCTGGTGATATGCTGCCAAAGCGTGGTCGTGGTCGTCCTAAGGGCTCGAAAAATAAGCGGAAGGCGGAAGAATTGGAGTCTGAGAAATCCACAACTGAGGCTAGTGGTTCTCATTTGGATGGCACATCATCCCAGCCCCGGCAGAAGAAAAAAAACACGTACCAACAATGTGTCGCCGCGCGATACATCTGCATCTGCAATCAACTCGGGCGACAAGACCGGTAGAACAAGTCCAATTCAAGCCCTTTCAAACCTGGTGAATAAAGTTCTCTGTGGATTATTCTCAGCTTTTCCCTGATGATCCTCTAGTTTGCTCGGGGACTCCCAGGTCGATTTCGGACAGAGATACCGGCGGACACGTCAAACGGCACAGACACTTCGTCTATGTCTCAGATGTCCTTACCCCATGCCTCAAATTCAAGTCTTGGTGCTTCTACAGCTCCTGCACCTGTTAATAATCCCTTGCAACCTCCATCCGTATCCCGGGCCGACAGTTTGCCATCGCGAAGTGTTGTCGCGCGAGCAAATGCTGAACTCACAACAAATCTCTCCCCTTCAACTCCCCTTCCGACCACTGCCACTTCTTCCCCCGGCTCTATTGATTTAATTACCGACGTTGACAACTCCTCTGGTTCCTCAGGTTTTCTCGGAGGGGGCCTCGGTGAGGAGGAGGAAGATGATGAGAATACAAAGACCTCGAACCGCAAACCGTTTCCGACGTGGTTCCAGCAAACTGTTAAAGGTCTTTTGGCAGAGCTCAAGTATGATTTGGAGGAAACAACGGCGGCCAAATCCCGACATTACCTGGCCGGTACATTCTGGCTGCCTCGGAAACCGGCCTGGTTTGCGCTCGGACGTTTGAATGTCAAGCCCACAGATCTCTTCCTTCCAGATTTCTTCCTCTGGGATCCAATGAGCCTCTTGGGTGGGGCGGCTGGGATAGTTTGTCCCGATTGTAATTCTCACCACCTCACACGTGATGGTGTTGTTGAGCGGCCACGTCGAGTCGTTGATGTCGATGCCTGCTTCTGGATTCTGGGATATACATATGCCTGTCGTAAACGATCAGGCGGATGCGGTGTCCGCTTTCGGTCCTGGGATCAACGGGTCCTCAGAAGACTACCTCTTCCGCTTGCAGCAGAATTTCCGGCCCATCTGACCTGGCGGAGTGGGTTGTCGACTCGAGCATTTGGCGTAGTTCGGTCATGTTTTCAGCATGGGATGGGTGCAGAGGAGGTGGCAGATCTTTTCCGAATGCAGCACCTCCGCCGATACGACGAAATTCGACTCCAATATTTGCGCACAAAAGTCAAGCAGATGAGCCTTCCGGGGAAAACATATGAGCCATTTTTACCCTTCGAAGATCGCTCACCATCTGGATTCCACGGCTTCACTCCTAGTGGCCAATGGCTTCGTGATGTATATGATGACTTTATCGAGACATATCGAGATGTCCTCAATCAGCATACCGGAACACTGTCAGCTCGAATTTGTGCCATTGACCATAGCCACAAGGTCAGTCAGTTTTAATCTACTGACACATTTTACTCACAGAATCTTAGCTTGCGAAACATGTTTTCAAAGTTGATGGTGTACCCATTTTTACTGCGCTTCTCACCGTGACAAACGAGAAAGGCGAGATTAAGGTCTGCGTGCTTGTTGCGACCAAATCCCATTCTCAATATGAAGATGCTTTGCGGCGCCTTGGTGACGACCTTGAGATCTACGGACATGACCTGCCCGAGGTTTTTTACACCGACAACATGACTGACAAGCCTATGCTTGAGAAGGTGTTTGCCTCGCTTCTTGAAAAAATCACCCCCGTCGAGAAGCATGCCGAGCTCCCACTCTTTGTTGACCCCGAATGTGTTGTGCACCCATCCAAACTCGATGACGCGACCGCGATCAATAATGTCATGCGCAGCATTCTCGACGATTTATCCCGCGCAAACAACAGCCACATTGTTGTTGGATTTGGATCCGAGTGGAATATCGACATCACACCGTATGGGCGTCTGGCTCAGCAAGGCCCCCCTGCGGTCCTGCAGCTTGCGTACAAAGACCAGGTGCACGTTCTACAGGTAAGCTATCAATAGCATTGCATACTTTGTCCAACCGGCTCACTTGGATTCATTCAGATTGGTGAAATGTTGAAGCGCCAAGCATTACCGTTGCAGCTCCTCAACCTGCTTCAAGAGCCACGTGTCATCAAAGTGGGGCACAGTGTGAACACAGACTTGCGCCGACTCGCCGCTGCATGTGGCAAGCCTCCCGCCACTTTTACAGGTGCACTCGAACTTGGAAACTTTGCCAAAGATTGATTCCTAATCGGGAAAGCAAACATATCTTTGGTTGATCTCATAGCATCTATCCTTGGTCAACGCTTTCCTCAGCACTATAGTGAACGTATCAGCAGCAATTGGTCTGATTCAGATCTCACGACCATTCAACAACAGTTTGCTGCTCGGGATGCATATGCGGCACTCTTTCTCTACCAGAAAATTAACAAGACACCACTGCCGGTTCCTATGGACCAAGATACACCAGGCGGCACTTCTGTGCTGCTGCTCACGGATGATAACAAGAAGCTGGCTGCTCGAGGTGTTGTATCGCCAGCAGCTGCTTTGGCAACCTTCAACGATACAAACCTGACTTCAACACGTACTGTTATCACGGTACGGGAGGTGCTGATTCCCGGTGCGATCATTGGGCAAAATGACAAAAAGCGCTCTCTAAAGGACTATGGTAACCCCCCCTTCGACATCCTAGCTCATCGAAGCCATGTTCGTGTTGTTCCCTACCATCCCCCCAATGTTGCTCCGCCTCCGCCACCTCTATTCATGTCCGAGCTCCTTCCTCCGGATCTCTTGCAAACGGCCGCTGAACCCCCTGCCGACTTCGCCAGTCTCGCAGAGGATTTGGATTCGGTGGACAGCACAGATGATAACAGGGATACCACACATCGCGCTGCTGACACAGACCCTGCTAGTGCTGCAGAGGGCAGCTCAGTCATTGGTGATATTCCATTTACCGCCCTCGCAACATATGCCCCCTTGGTACGCAGCCGTGTGCTCAAAGATGTTTTCCATGTGTTTAACATGCTCTATATCTCTCGAACACATGGTTTGCGGGTCCCATTCTCTCGTGCCTTGCGCGATGCTCTGCTTATACCTCATCCCGCCGACAAAGCACAGATTGAGGTGTACCTCAAAACAAAGAACGTAACTTGGCAAGATATGCTTCGGTTCCATCCAACATGGCTGTGGCGGCGCTGTCGTCGTACTATACCCCCTCCCGAGGATCTCTACCCTCTTGTTCATGCTGTCTTTATGACTTGGGGCCCACTCAAAGATGGTAAAACTGGCATCCCTCTGTTCAATTCTGCCGCCTGGAAAATTGCCAAAAACATCCTCGAGCTCATTAAGAATGGGTTCGTCTCGGATCCCCCCGGCATCCAGCTTTACTACTGCATTGGGTTTGATGAGAAGGCCGGCGGCTTGGCTATTTATCGCTGTGTTCGTGGAACAAACATGGTCGAAGGCGGTGTACATACACATCTGCTCGCCAAACTCCCTTCTCATGGTGCTTCCGTTCGGCACATGGTTGCCTGTTTACTTGACTTCGTTCTACGCCACAATCTTCATGTAAGTCCCTCAACTTGCAGTCACAATCAACTAAGTATTTATAACTTATGTTTAGGTCGGGCATTTTAATTCCACCGGAAAAAGATATGTTGGTCATGATTCCATTTGGCTTTTGAACAGTATCCAAGAACTCGAAATTACTCTCGCCGAGGGCTACGGCCTCCCACCTACCCCATTGGCGTGGGTGAACGGAAATCTTTACCAGCAAACTGAGCAGTCTGTCGGCATCGTCAGGATTCCAAGATCAGTTTGTGGACCTGTGGAAATTCAGTCGTATAACGACGAGATCGATTCAAAGCGCACACAGAAGCAGCAGTACTTGGCCCGAATGCAGGGGACTCGTATAGCCGTTCTGCCTGTTCACACAATCGCGGAGAAGGTCTTATTCAACGACCTTATGCGGACATCCCCAGCATTCCAAAGCTGCAAAACAGCAATTTCTACAGCGGCCACGGCCATTTGGAACAGGCAGGCAGAGGCAAAAGCAGACATATTTTATAAGGTATTTTTTCTCCGTGTTGAATAATGGTGAACTCAATCTCACCTCTATTTAAGTTGGAAGAACAACTTACAGCTTATCTTAATGGCAACTACAAGGACTCTGCCAATGTTCGACAGAGTTGCTCACAGGCGCGCGGGCAGATCGAACCTCTTGAACAGACCCTTCAAGACCCTAAGCGAGCAACCCGAATTATCAATGCTCGGTCGGGGTCCCTTGTTCAGCATCGCGTCACTAGCGGCTTCGATCTTCCTCTAAATTCTAGGTCAGAACTAAATCTTTTGACTTCCATCCAGTGCCCTGACTTCCTTTGCAGTGACCCTTCCAGTTCGGCATCTCCTTCATTGCACACTCAACAATTTGCCGTTGTCAACAATATTCCTGAATCCGCAGCAAGCACAACAACCAGTTTGAGCATTCAACATGTTGCTGCAAGCATGCACGTACCCACCCCGCCGCCGAGAGCGCGTGTGCGTACCTGTCCGCGATGCACTGACTTGAGTTGCAACGGCAAACAACGATGGTATTGGTGCAAAAACCCATGTCAGGACTGTGGAGAAAAATCTTTGGTCCTCTGTGTCGGCCGAAAATCAATGGCACGAGACAAGAAGCGTTGTGTTGCGGCAAGGGATGTGGAACTCGAGAAGGCAGCTCGTGATCATCTTGGACTTGAAAAGGCACAGGGACAAACATTGCTTGCATTTGCGAACTAATTAATTACTAGTTTACTATGTAGGGTTGATGTCGGGCGGTGTGAACATTCAATATATTTGTAGTATTTACCTCTACATGTGTGTACCGAGATAGCTGGATGCACCTTCGCCCTCACGCCGTGAGTTTTGCACAAACAAGATGTTACGACGTCAACCGAGGGCCTGTAAACATGCTGAGAGAGTGCACAATAATCTCTTTTGCGGGTTCCCCGATGCATCTTAGATTTCAGAGTCCGACCGCGCGGCGCACGTGGTGTCATCCTGAGTACCTGTTGTGATAGTCAGTATCAAGATGAAGAGAATGTGTAATGTGGGACTGGGAGTTCAGATGGGCAAGATGTCGAGTGGAGGGAGTATAATGAAGTGGGTGGTTTGCAGGGGCAAGAATGAGGATTTGTGTACCGTTTCTGACCCGGTGACACGGTGTATGCGGCACCCAGATGTAGCATAGTTCGTGCACTCACAGGGTAAAAGCACAATGAGCCCCAAGATTTACCACCGGGGGCCGGCACACGGTGTCTTAATGTGTGAATGGGCAGAGGCGCAGAACTACAGGCACATCAATGCCACGAAAATACTTGTGTGTGTTTTCAAGCCTTCAAAGATCAAGGAAGACCGAGGAGCAAACAAGAGAACAAAAACAAATGATGTGGAGAAGTAGGAACCGAGGCCGCAGGGACGTGTTTTCTGCCGGTGCGGAGTTGGAGGGGTATCAGAGAGTATCAGCAGGAGAGGTTTTAATTCATGTTCATTATATTGACGGAATGTTGTCCTAGTGGGTGGGTTGCAGATGTCGGCCAGAGAGTAAGCAGAGAGAGCAAGAGGAGTCAGTGTGAATGTGTCACCAAGATTTGCTTGATGCGCACAAACGCCTTCTCGGGCCGCGGAATAAACCTTTTTAGGCCTTCCGCTATTCGTTCCCAGCACGAGATCTACGGCAGATCCCGCAAAATTTATTCAAAAACGGCATTTTCCCACCATTATCTTGCATTATGCAACCTGATGCCAAATTCATGGTTTGGAGCCGAATCTTCGAGGTTTTGAGTGCAGATCTGGCGGGAACACTGCAGATAAGTGCCCCTGCTGAAAGTTGAAAGTGGGGGACAGGTAAATCTCTCTTTCTCTCTTTTTCTTTCCTCCCTCTTTCCTTTTTGGGATTTTATTATTTTCAAGCCCCTATGGCCCACAACATCGCTATTTTGCCACACGTTGGCTCTTGGTCGTGTTCCCACGCAATAACGTCCTATGCCCGAGGCCAATCAACGCCGACGATGCTAACCGAGGTGGGGAGGAGAGGAGAAATCTTCGGTAGTAGGTAAAACAAAAAACACAACAAGAAAGAAAGAAAAAGTCCAGTACACAACAAGTCCCAGCTTTGAAAAGCTTTTTTGGTTTGCAAAGGAGCTGCGAAGCATCAACGGCTGGCCGTTGATGTACTCACTCCGCTAATAAATAAATTTCCGGCTACCGGAAGTTGGTTCGGACCGCCTGACAGTCCGGGCAAATTTCCGTTGACCCGAAATCAGATTGGAAAGTTGCCGAATACGTTGCCCCGGGATCAAACAGGAAATGGGGAATTTCGGAGTGCGTTCCGAGTTCCCTAATACGGCACGTACCGGCTCCCGTTTCCGCACCATGGAAATGGGTCGGGGAACACAGCGTATCCGCGGTGCGGAAACGGCCGCTGATACCTCTGATTTCTGGGGCGTGGATACGCCAGCCGAAATTCGGAGTGTCGCCTTGAGTTTCGGCATCACGGAAACGAGTCGTTTCGGCTCAGATTTCCACTCGCCGGAAACCCAAGCAGAAACAATTTGTTCCCATAAATTTTCACAGAGCGGAAATGCATCAGATAAATTTCCGCCAAGCTGAAATCTATGGGAACGTTTGCGGAAATTTATCCGATGTGTTTCCACTTTTGCGGAAATTTACGGGAACGAATTGTTTTTGCTTGAGTTTCCGGCGAGTGGAAATCTGAGCCGAAACAACTCGTGCCCGTGATGCCGAAACTCAAGCCGAAATTCCGAATCTCGGATGGTGTATCCACGCCCCCAAAATCAGACGTATCAGCGGCCGTTTCCGCACCGCTGATACGCTGTGTTCCCCGACCCATTTCCATGGTGTGGAAACGGGAGCCGGTACGTGCCGTATTAAGGAACTCGGAACGCGCTGTGATAAGGACCGCGGTGCCACTAGGCGAATATGTGGGATCACAAAGTGGCTGGTTCGTCCTCTAGGGCTCTTTAAAGTTGGTTCCTGATAGAACGTGAGGCTGTAGGTGGTCTGCCTTGTTGGATCCGAGTGTGGTGTTGGTCGAAGGTCGAAGGTGTGTGTGTGTGTGTGAGACCCGAGTGCTCGGGACGGGCTGAAGGCGGTTTACGAGTGCTCGGAAGGGACGTTGGCGGTGTCCGGTAACCTGTAGTTAGTATTCTCGGATGTATAAATGAAAGGCAAATCCTTGAGACGATGTCCCTTGGCGGTGGTGACGAACAAGCACGTTGATGGTCAACTCGAGGATGTAATTGGGGGATAGAGGTACAAGGTCAGGATAAGAACTCAGCGTGTTATATCCATGCAACCACACCCCTGGACATTGGTCTTCGTCACCCAAGACCACTCCGGTCCTCTACGGGCATTCCGGTCTACTCCGGTGTTTCCGGAGTCAACCGGAAACCCGGAGCCAACCGGAAACTGGGTATTAGTATTGGAATGACTTCTCGCGGTCTGTCGTGGCTGGTATCAAGTGGTAACAACCTCTCCACATGTTCCCTCTTGCCTTCCATCGCCTCATGGCAGATTTCATCACCTCATGTTTCATTTCCCAAGATCAATACTGATACAGGTCGAACTTCTCTTACCGCTTATGGACTTCCTATTCTTTCAACCATATGCTCGTTCCACATGTTACTCCTTATCTCCTTTACACTAAATTAGGATCCTACACTATTTAATCAGCTAGCATACTCCCTGTTCTTCAGTAGTTTAATAAACGTCACTTCCCCCCTTCCGGAGTGGTGCCAGTCGCTCCTCTCTTCCCCCACAACCCTTCCTCTTCCTCTAGACGATACCTGGCAGTACACGCTCACCCTGCACCTCAGTGGTGTTGTGTCAAGCAGCTCCGCCGATCCTCTCTGTCGACTCCGGTTACTCCGGCCTACTCTCCGGCACCCCGGTTATTCCGGAGTACCTTGTACGACTCCGGCCGACTGTTCCACTATCCCGTACCCCGCGGCTCAGCACGTAACAGTATTAAACTACTCACCTGTTCAGGTCTCGTAGTTCTGCATCAGCATGTCAACAAATTATCTCTTGCGCTCTTGGCCATCCCCTCGTTCTGCTAGTCGGGGAAGTCTTGCCTCATACGTCGTTATGTTGCACGATTCTTCTACTCCACCGACACCCCAGCACGAGGCTGCGACTAAAACTTCCCTATCCGGTGAAGCTTCGGTAACGCATCGTGGGTTGTTTCCCATGGCGGCGGCATCAATTCCCATGGGGACCTTCCATGTGGGACCGCCTCAGGACGACATCGCGGTGTATCCCGGCACACCTTCTCCACCGGTATCCGCGACGCCTCCCAGTTCGGGGTCGTCTCCGGATTATTTGTTCATGGACGCTGTTGAAGAAGCTGTCGAGATTGACGATCAACATCTCCAGCAATCCCTTCAGCAGTTGGAGGAACTCGATCAAGATCTTATTCTCGAGTATCCGCCTTCTCCGGTCGTAGCGCCGGCTCCCGCCGTGCTCCCGGAGGAGTACGTCCCTGACATTGACGAGTCGCACATGCCTCCTCACGAACTTCCTTATCCATCCAACTATCCCACATCTGCCCAGAATTCTCCCGCCAATCTTCCATCTCCCGCGCTATCTCCTGCTCCGATTCCGGACTCCGAAAACTCGGAGCTCCAATATCCGATGTTGTTTGACGGCAAGAAAGAGGACGTCATGCTCTTTCTTTCCCAGTGCTACGCACATCTGGCTGCTCATCCCCGCGAGCACCGGACGGATGACGATAAGATCAGTTTTATACTGACTCGTTTCCGGGGAATTGCCGCAACTATCTACGGGCGTCCAGTTTCTGCCAGCCTCACTTGGCATGGGAACTTTTCCGCCTTCATCTCGGAGTTCTTGGAGATCTTTGATGGACCGGACTCGTACGGCAATGCGGAAGATCAACTCCGCTTGCTCCGGATGAGTTCCACGGAGGAGATTGGGCCGTTCCTTCGCGAATTCGAAGACTTGCTCAACCATCTCGGTTGGAGCGAGTCCGCGAAGTGCCATGCTCTTCACCACGCGCTTCCGCTGCGTTTGAGTATGGAGTTGGATGAATGTGTCTGCTACCCTAGCACCTATCCTGGGCTCCGGGCAATGTTAACACGCCTGGATACCAAGTATTGGGCTACACAGCCTGCTGCAGCTCTCGCCGAAGCTCGGAGGAATGCACGCAAATTCTGGGGCGATCATGGCCCTGGACGCGGGTCTCCGGGTTCCGAGGATAATCACGGAACGCCTTCCGGAAACGATCTCCTTGATCGTGGTGGCTCCGGTCCTCGCGAAGCATCCCCTGCTCTCTCGGACATCTCTCCAAGTATGCCTTCCCTAACCTCCATCCCGGTTTACAACATTTCCTCGCACTCCGGAACACCTGTTCGTCCTACGACGGGTGCATCGGGGTCTGGAGATGCCGGTCCTTCCTCTGGCTATGCCAGGAAGGCGGTCGATCCCTCGCGCAAGCGCTCTGCCGAGGCGGCCGGTTTGCTGAACAACAAAGGCAAACTCCGGAAGGAGGAAGCGGAACGCCGGAGACGTCTAGGCTTGTGCATGTATTGTGGCAGTGGTGGGCATCACATCGGAACGTGTCAGCACATTACACGCGTTGTTCACGACAAGCGCCAGCGCACCGGAGAATCACGCTCCACGGGTAATGATAGCTAAAAGACCATGCAGAGCTCGAAAACTCCACCCGGAACGTCTGCGTCGTTCCCGGGGAGTTATACCACAATCCATCACGTTTACATTCGCTCAAAATTTACGACCGCTCGCTCTCCGGAGTCGAGTTTTACGATTTCAACAATCATATCTCTCCGAGATTGCCTCGGGATTCAACTCCCGCATACGAACATTTCCTCGACATCCTATATCGCTGTAACTATATAAATATTGGAATTCACTCGGTTTTGGCTTCGCATGCGAGATTTCCGGCAAAATCCCACCGGACAAGCTTTCCCTTGGCAACTCTTTCCATTAATCGACAGTCCATCTGTCTCCTCTTTTGGTGTTGTTCGTACTCCGAAATCGCGTCAACGTTCTTGATTTCCTTCTTCGTTCTGGATAACGGAACCGGAAAACCTCTCAACCGCATTCCGTTGAATGCAAGATGATTATTATATCCGTGCAACTCACCATCGGGAAATCATTCCGGAACAGTCGCTAACCTCTCAGGCGATTCCGGGAGCTCCGGGTTTCCGGAGTCCCCGGAATCCCCGGAGACGCGTTATCAAGGCAATGCAGCTTATCTGAATGGTTCCTCGTATATCCTGTGCGTACCATATGGTCTCTACTTCCTTCCACATGCTTTACATCTTCCATTCTCACACTTCCTTGTTCTTCAACAACATGAGGTGATCCCGTTAGGAATCTCCACATGGATTT